>PITA01015954.1:0-48249 GCA_004023965.1 Spilogale gracilis
TCCAAGATTCATTCCCCATTCCCCACACCCAGTGCTCCACGCTTTAGGTGTCCCCAGTACCCACCACCAGGCTCTCCCATCCCTCCACCCCCCTCCCTCCAAGTCCCTCAGTTTGTTTCTGTGTTCAAAGTCTCTGTTGTTTCGTTTCCCTCCCTAGATTACCCTAGTTCCCATTTACTTTCCTTCTCCCACTGTCCTCACAATCAGGACTGATGGTGAGGAGGACAGAAGTCACGTGCGCAACTGCTGGGGTCCTCTACCCGTGTGTGCACTGCGCAGCGTGGATGGCAGTGTGGGGTGACAGGTACACGCTGCACACACAAAGGCCTGCACCACAGAGGAAGCAGCCCCAAATTATGAATCTTGAAGCATCTCCCTTGTGAGAGCCTTTTCAAGTCTAAATAGCCTCACAAGGTCTCTTGGGACAGACAAAAAGGTCACCCAAATTCTTTCCGGGGTTCAGAAGGGCTGTGGAATGGCCATCCAGAAGTGAACGAAGTCCCATTCTTTTTTTTTTTTTTAAGATGTTATTTATTTATTTGACAGAGAGCGAGAGATCACAAGTAGGCAGAGAGGCAGGCAGAGAGAGAGGAAGAAGCAGGCTCCCTGCTGAGCAGAGAGCCCAATGCGGCCTGGATCCCAGGACCCTGAGATCATGACCTGAGCCGAAGGCAGAGGCTTTAACCCAATGAGCCACCCAGGCGCCCCAAAGTCCCATTCTTACCCAGATTTGATCCTGAACTGTCAAATGACCTGTGGCTCTGACAGCAAGGGCCTCCACTGACGCAGAGGAAATGGATTCGTCAAACCCCATTCACCGGGAGGCACGGGGCACTAAAGACACTGTGGACAAGCCTCTTCCAAGTTCTTGGTTTTCAGCTGCTATTTTTAACTTTGGCTCGTGAGGAACACGGGTCCCCGGACCCGAGGCCAGGGCAGAGTCAAGTAACCCATCTGTCTCCAGCAAGAACGGGAAAATGACAAAACCCACAACACATTTCTGATATTTAAATTCTAGACTAAGATCCATTTTGCTTTCCACAGCTGCCCTAATCACAAACACAAGAGGATTATTTTCACTGTAAGTATTAGCTAAGGCATCTCCTTGCATGTCTGAGGAAGAGACGCATGACAGCACACATCCCAAAAATACCGGGAGCCACACCCCTCCCCACCAGTCTGCTGTCCTGCTCCCTCCAGGTCAGCCACACCCACGATTCTCGTAGGCCCAGGCTTTCAGCTTTTCACAGGCAGGAACACAGCAGAGAGAAAAACAAATTATTTTCAGAAGACAACGAGCTTCTTTTCTTAAAAGAGCCTCCAGACCATCACACTCCTTTAAAGGTGTATTGGTCCATTGGCCTTGCCATGCATTCCTAAGTGGCCATTTGGGTGGTAGAGTGACAGGTGGCTCTGACTTCACGGTTTTTTAAAAAACAAATGTTTTGCATGGCAAGGCCGATGCACCAGGTTGGTGGTGTTCTTCCCTACACTGGGCACCAAGAGTAGAGAAAGTAATGTGCTTTAGTTAAGTGAGAACAACCACACTACTCCATCCTGATTATTTCTATTTATTTATTTTTTTAAAGATTTTATTTATTTGAGAGCGAGTGAGAGAGAGCACAAGCAGGGGGAGCTGCAGGCAGAGGGAGAATCAGGCTTTTGCCGAGCAGGGAGCCCAATGCAGGGCTCGAACCCCAGACCCCAGGATCACGACCTCAGCCGAAGGCAGATGCCTAACCTACTGAGCCACCCAGTCAGTCACTCCTCCATCCTGATTAAATTACATTTAAGTTAGGGAGATTAAAAGGATCCCTCTGAACCTCTGAAGACCCCTTTCGGACAAGGATATTTTTTCCAAGGTAAGGTGCCAGGAAAGTGGCAGCCAGGAGGAAATGCATGTTTCCAGATCAGCCCCTGGAGACAGGAGTGGGCAGGAGAAGGAGCCTCCGCGATGGTGGAGCTCAGCCTTGGATTTTGAAGAGAGGGCCACGGGCCACAGATATGCCTGAGGCCAAACGGGCCCAGACAAACCCTCCTGATCCAGGGCTCCCGTCCCCGTGGCTACTGGGGGGCTTCAGAGAACACTGGGATTCCGTTCCTCAAGCTGAAGGGGGGTGTTTGCTGCAAGCAGCTCAGCCTCTAGCTCGGCATTCGGCACGGAGACGCACCGGGGGGCTGCCTACGCTCACCGAGATTCACCTCCAACAATGCGCTATGATGAGTGTAACGGCCATTACCCACAAGGCAAAAAGTGGCGATTCTCTTCTGATACACACGGTAAGTCACGTATGCACTCATGCCTGGAGAAATGACTCAGCCAGAGGTGGTATCATTCAGAAACACCGTCCAACAGCAATGAACACGAGCCACCTAATATAACTTTAAATTTTCTAAGGGCAAAAGTAAAGGGGAGGGGCGCCTGGGTGGCTCAGTCCTTAAGCGTCTGTCTTTGGCTCAGGTCATGATCCTAGAGTTCCAGGATGGAGCCCTGCATCGGGCTCCCTGCTCAGCAGGAAGCCTGCTTCTCCCTCTCTCCCTCTCCCTGCTGTGTTCCCTCTCTAGCTGTGTTTCTCTCTGTCAAATAAATAAAATCTTAAAAAAAAAAAAAAGGAAAAGGGGCAAAACTAGCTTTCATCTCTTATAAGCCCAATAAATCCAAAATATTACCACTGTAATATGTCATCAATTTAAACTTGAGATTTCTTTAAATGATATTCCCTTGGGGATCCTCCTTTTAAGAGAACATTTCTTCTGTTGTTACTGGATAGTGTTAACCACAGACCCTCCGGCTAACACACCACATTCACAGTAATGGCACCCATGAACTGGGCAGGTAGCAAGTGCCAGATCCCATAAAAGGCACTTGATAGAGAGACTCTGAACTTCCAAGGCAAGAGTAAGGAGTCAGGGGGACATCTGGGTGGCTCAGGTCATGATCCTAGGGTCATAGGATTGAGTCCCGCATCGGGCTCCCTGCTCAGTGAGGAGTCTGGTTCTCCCTCTCCCTCTTCTCTGTTCATACTCTCTCTTACCCTCTTGCTTATGCTCTCTCAAGTAAAAAAATAAAATCTTAAAAAAAAGGGGGGGGTGAGTCAGGTTATCCACATGGCACATAAAAGAAAACGGATACCAGAAGATCTTAAAGCTATACGGCTAAGGACTGCTGAGACAGAATGAAATCAGATACGGCGCGACACCTGTTCTCTTTTCCATTTTCCATCTTTCTGCTCCAACTGCTTTCTTGAAAGAGGCAGCATGTGAAACCTCTACGCTTACTATATGTGAGGAAAAGATTTGGCAAATACGACCGTACACTTACACCACTTAAAGTAACAAATTAATCCGAGGCTTAATACCCAAGTCAGACTTTTCTTTCGAGGATCATCTGATACTTTATAAATCTGGATCAGTCTGAATAGGGAGTTTTGTACTCTGCTTTATTTTCTTAAGAAGGCCCCACGCCCAGCCAGTGTGGGGCTCGAACTCACAACCCTGAGATCAAGGGTCCCATGTTCTCCTGACTGAGCCTGCCAGGCACCCCATGCACTTTGCTTTCTTGAACAAGCATATCACAACCATTTTCTTAAGTCATTACCTCCAACACATGGACTTTGACAACCACAGAGATCTTGACCAAGAATTCCAGCCTCCCTTCTTCCTTCGAATGATCATTTCATTCAGTTGCTCTACAAATACTGACCGAACAACAGGCCACACACTGTTGTGTGTGTTAGGGATAAAGCGGCAAACGGGGTCTTTGCCTTCACATGGCCTATGTTCTTGAGGGGAAGATGAACCATACATAGTGTCAGGTGCTGAAAAAATCACAGGAAAAATGGCAGGTGAAAGGCACGTAATGATTTCAGTCTACCCCCGTTCTTTACTAGGCTGAGCCACAAAACTGCTGATATTCAACCATTTCTAACCTGGAGAATGGTCAGTTTCATACAGTTCCACCTACCAGTTTCACTCCATTGGGAAACAGTCAGGAATGCTTCTGACGGACTCTAAATCAGAAGAGATCCTGATGGACAGAAAACCCAGACAACTGGACTGAATAAACTTTCGTCCCACAGAAGAGGGGAGAGCAGCCCTTGGGTGGAACGGACTCAGGGACAGCAGATGGGGAGGGCCGGAAGGACAGAGGCGATCGTCGGGGGACTTCAGTAGGAGCCACAGAATGGCTTAAACTCCGTGCTATTTCTCCCCACCGCTGATTCAAGGTGCAGAGTGTAGCCACCTGTCTCTGTCTGGAGTACGCTGGGAGGTGGCTCCTTTCACCAGGAAGTGTAGGGAGACGGGGGCAATGGAAAGGGGCCCTTAGACCAGCCACTTTCCCTTGTGATTTCTTCAACTATCTCTTTCTTTCTTTTCTTTTCTTTTTTTTTTTTTATTTTAGAAAGAGAAGGTGGGGGGAAAGAGGAGAGTGAGAGAATCTCAAGCAGACTCCACGCTGAGAGCAGAGCCTGATGTGGGGATCGATCTCACAATCCTGAGGTCATGACCACTGCTAAAACCAAGAGTCAGGACGCTTAACCAATAGGACCCACTCTTCTTTCTAAATTCAGAAGAAGTCCAGGATCGTGGTGGTCTATTGCTGCTGAATTTTTTTTTTTGTAAAGAAACATCATGTAGCGCTTGTACAGTTAAATAATAAAAAAGTCCCTAGCTCTTGAACCAGCTGGTTGATCTTAGCACGACGTAAAGACAACCGGACATTACATGCCTATGGATATGATGCAGGAGGGAGAGCTCTTGCCAAGAATGTGAACCAGGTTCTCATCAGGTCCCCAGAGCTACTGACTGGTTTACAGCAAACACAGGGGACAGGGGAAGACACTGACATTAAGGAGGCAGTCCATAAAATCCAGACTGGGGACACTACAGGACAAGAAAAAGGGAAAAAGGAGGTGGCTGAAACATTGTTAGCTCATACGTGTCATGAGTGGACCCCCTGTGGAATCTTACTGGAAAAAGCCAACTTTAAAAAAGTCCATGAGACAAGAGGGGTAAGGGGAACGGTGTCTAGACAGCGAATACTAAGGAAACATGAAGAGATTTGCTTGTGTCTGTGAGGGCTCTTTTCTATTCACATTATAGACCACAGGGAACTGAGAAATGGCAGAGCTAGGAACTGGTTACCAGACAGTTGATTCTTACTCTGCTCTGCAGCTGTTTAAAAACTTCCCACGTGCAAAGCTTTGAGCACATCTGTGGGCCTGCCCTCTGCTCCTCTCCCAGGCCTCCACGTAACCTCCATTTGAGCTGGGAATGATCTCCCCCGAGCCTCAAGCATCTTAGAGGACCTGCTCACCTGTCGATGAACTGATCAATAATGACGATATCGCCGGGCTGAATCTCTTCCCTCAAGGAGCCACAAGCCGTGGTCACGACCACGTGTGTACAGCCCTCCTCCTTCAGAGCCCAGATGTTAGCCTGGTAGTTGACTTTTGACGGCATGATGGTATGCTGCCTCCCGTGCCTGTGGGAAGGAGTGAACACAGCCGGTGAGCGAGCAGGGCACTCGAATGCTGTTAGAAGAGAAAACTCAGGTTAGGAAAGTGCCTTCCCGCCCTTTCCATCAAAGCCCTTCTGTGGGCAGAGGCCAGGTAATAACTAGCCTACTAGAAATACCAACCACTCGGTCTTAAAGTGCAAGCCACCTTTACGTGGTATGTATTTATCTTCCTCCCAAGAGCTGGTAAGGAAGATGCACTGTGTTTCTCCTCTGGCGTGGCACCCCGACACCCCAGAATCTGAGGCATACGGTATCACATGAGCCACAACACAGAAAACAAGAGGTGCCAGTGAAGATGCAGAATCGAAGGAGAAACCCAAGTTTCCAGATGACTCTCTCCATTCCTTTGTCTGATCACCCAAATAAGTTAGTAAATAAACTTTCAAAATAATTAAGAGTTCCCAGCTGTTAAAACACTAGCACATTTCATCCGAGAACTAGTCACCTCACACATGACCAGCGTTAGTGGCTGAATTGTGCTTCCCCTCCCCCCGCCAGAGTTCATATTTTAAAGACCTAATCCCTAGAATGCAGAATGCAACTATACTTCAACTATACTTGCAGAGAAGGTCTTTAACATGGTAATGAAGTTAAAACAAGGTCATTAGGGTGGACCCCAATCCAGTGTCCTTACAAGAGGAGAAAATCTGGACACAGACTTGCACACGGTCAGCTTGAGCAAATTAATACAACCACCAAATAGCTTCCTACCACACTTCAAATAAAATCTAAGCACCTAATCATGGCCTTCATGTCACGCGGGCACCAGGGTCCTAATGCAACCTAAGCTCTTATCTCGAGCCAGCCTCACTGGTATTCTTGCTCGTTCCTGCTTGGGTCTCTAGCCTGTTGAGGTCTCCACTCCAATGTTGCCTCCAACGGAGAAGTGCTTTCCATGACCACTGAGTCAAAGTCACGTCGCTGTCCCCTTTTCTTTCTATCCTCCGGTGGTAACTCAAACTACAGTTCCTTTTCTGTGTCTATCTTTCCCACTACAATCAGCCCCGAGAAGGTGCGGCCCTCAACTGTTCTCAGTGGGATGCAGAACACGACCAGGAGCACCAGGAAAAGGCCAGTAAAGGGAACCCAATTTCTTTCTTTTTAAAAAGATTTTATTTATTTGACTGAGAGAAACATAGCTAGAGAGGGAACATAAGCAGGGGGAATGAGAGAGGGAGAAGTAGACTTCCCGCCGAGCAGGGAGCCCGATGTGGGGCTCGACCCCAGGACTCCCTGGGATTCCGGGATCGTGACCTGAGCCTTAATGACTGAGCCACCCAGGCACCCCAGAAGAACCCAATTTCTGAAATTATTTTTAAAAATTCACATGTTAGATGACAGACAGATATAGGGAGTATTTCACCAAAAGCTAAAATCATTCTGGGCTGCTTGAAAAACTACCAATATAATGGTGTAATGGTCCACCATAGAAGGCCCAAGTGTCAAGTCCCCTGTCCTTTACGTGTGATAATGCGGAAAGAGGCTTTCAAGGAAGCCCGTTTTCAAAGCTGATCCCCATTTTCATGCTCAGTGTTGTAATTCCCTCCTCCCTCCATTGCAGGTGGGCCTGAGATCTGCTTCCAGCTGATGGGCTCCACCAGAGGTGCTGGGGGTCACTCCCATGACCAGGAGCCACCTCGCCAGCCCGCCCCAGAGAGCCCCTCCTGCTGGCCTTGAGGAAGCAAGCCACTATCACAGGAACTCCACCGCCCGAAGGCACCAGGATGTGACAGGGGCTGTGGACAGGCCTACAGGAGCTGAAGGCCTCAGGCCTACGACTGTGAGGAACTGAATTCTGCCAGCACGCAGGGAAGCCTGACTGAGAACCTGGGGCCCCAGAAGAGAACAAGTTCCTGCATAAACCTCGTGTGACCTGGTGTAACCCTGGGCAAAGACCTCAGCCGGCTAAGCTGTGCCCACACTCTCAGCGTGAGAACACGTGGGGCACTGTGTTTGAAGCGGGTCCACCTGTGGTAATCTGTTCACAGCCTGAGAGAACTCACACACACCGTCTCGTCGTCAACTGTGTGCTAAACAGGATTTGCCCTCTAATGCTGGAACGGCACTAGTCTTGTTAAGAACACAGTGTGGCTACCACAGGGAACCCACTCCCTGCAAAGCTGTAACTATTACCACACAGGGCTTGTGAATGAAGCAGTTTAGCTTGCTAATTAGAAAAAAAATAATAAACAAGGGAAAGCACCTCTCCTCTTACAGTCAGAACTAAAACCAGAAGCTTCAACTGCAGTCACATTTTCTTTCTTTTTTTTTTTAAAGATTTAATTTATTTATTTGACAGAGAGAAACACAGCCAGAGAGGGAACACAAGTAGGGGGAGTGAGAGAGGGAGAAACAGGCTTCCCGCCGAGCAGGGAGCCCGATGTGGGGCTGGATCCCGGGTCTCCGGGATCATGACCTGAGCCGAAGGCAGTCGCTTAACCAACTGAGCCACCCAAGAGCCTCATGCAGTCACTCTCTTTCTATTGCCTACTGATTCTCTTTCCCAGCCTAAGGGGATGGGGTGAGCTCTCTGACCTCCAAAGTCACTATACTTTACCCTAAAACCGTAAGCGGTAAATAAAGGTGACGAGATGCTCTAAGTGTACCAAGCCTAAAAACTCCAGCCCATGCCATTACTCTCTCCAGGATTTGAGTGAAGTTTAAATTCTCCTTTAGTAGCAACATTCAAAAAGCTTAAAATATCTTACCTTGCAAGGAGGACGCAATCGACATTCTTGATCTTCCCCAAAATTAAGGCATCAGAAGGCTGAACGTAATGAAGAATGGTTACAACCCAATGACTTGAAAACATTCACGTACAAACAATTCAAAAGCTGCCATTTCAACTGTTCGGCCACAACAGGATCCATGGAAACTTGGAAGATACACTTGAAAGGAGGAGGAGAGTCCAGATTTGACCGATGTAATCCCCCCATCAACACCGAGCCCTCCGCAGGCCCAGGGTTCACGGGAGCAGGAGGGGGTCTCGGGTGCGTGGCTAAGTACCGCTTGGTAAGATGTACCTACAGCCAGCACCCCAGGGGACTCCCAGGCCACGCTGGTTAAATACACATGTGTCGAGGGTTTCGGGCAGGTCCAAGAACAGGTGTTAAGAGTGAAATGTAGTAAAAAGGCCACTATCACAGAATTTAAGAACCCAGTCCCAGAGCCACTTGCCATGTTAACCCCGTCTAAGATGGCCACGGGATGACCTGAGGTGACAGATAAGGCCATGAGAGGAGCCAAGCTGAGATCAGGACTTCGAGCACACGAGGTCAGCTGAAGGCCTTGGCTGGAAAGGAGGGCTGGGCAGGAATGCCGGATACAGGGAGCCTCAGAGGACCAGAAACACTGCTATGTCTGAAAGTGGCACCCTGGAATTGCGAGGAGGTAGAAACCTCATCCGAGCTGGACGACACAGAAAGCTGGGAGAAGCAGCCCTCTTTTAATAGAAGAGGACGAGTGTTTTATTTCTAGTTCAGTTATGCTATTGCTTTCTG
Organism: Spilogale gracilis; assembly: GCA_004023965.1. Classification (NCBI taxonomy): domain Eukaryota; kingdom Metazoa; phylum Chordata; class Mammalia; order Carnivora; family Mephitidae; genus Spilogale; species Spilogale gracilis. Next base: position 9,022 of record PITA01015954.1, read on the forward strand.
GGTCCTCAGGAAATCCCCCTCTCCTGCCCACCCGTGGGCCAGGGCTGACTAAAAAAAGGCTACTTTGCATTACTTGTTCCTGTCTGCATAATTAATATGCGAGACCTATAGGCCCCAACTTAGAAGCTGATCTGAATGCAGTGATCTGAAGATGTACAGTTCCTATCTCTGAAAGGAGTATCTGGCTTCTAGAGATAAAAGCTGAGAAGTTATGAGTGCATGTTCTCAATCCTGTGAGGTCGAAGGCATTCTTAGGGACACCGTCTCAGCTGGTAGAACCCAATGACGGGACTTCTGGGCCCTCTCAGCCGGGAGCAGACAGTCCTGTGCTACCAAGACAAAAACAATTAACTATATATTTAAAGATTTTATGTATTTATTTGTAGGAGAGAGACAGCACAAGCAAGGGGAGTGGCAGGCAGAGGGAGAAGCAGGCTCCCTGCCGAGCAAGGAGCCCGACAGGGACTCAATTCCAGGACCTGAGATCATGACCTGAGCTGAAGGCAGACATTTAACCAACTGAGCCACCCAGGTGTCATCCCCCATCCCCCGAAACAAACCAAACCAGCAAGAAGAAAGGAAAAAGCTGGCATGTCTCCACTAAATGCATGGATATTAACCTTGCCAAATGGAGTATCCACATATTTTTCAGTTCTTCCTTCTAAGATTTCTGGATCATCCAGACCTGTACCACCGATTATTCCAATCTAAAGGAGACAATAAAAAGACAACATATTTGGTCATTTTAGATTAGAAACAAAATCCTTACTTTAAGCAAATTCATTTATTCATATACATATGCTCTTCTCCATTCCTGCTAAGCCCTAATCACTTTTTTAAAAAGATTAACTTCTGAGGTAGAATTTAGTGATTCATCAGTTGCATAGAACAGCCAGTGCTCATTCCGTCACATGCCCTCTTTAATGCCCGTCCCCCAGCCCCCCGTCCCCCAACTCCCCTTCTGCAACACTCTATTTCCTAGAGCTCAGTCTCTTGCCGTTCGCCTCCCTATTTTTATCTTATTTTATTTTTCCTTCCCTTCCTTACATTCATCTGCTTTCTTAAATTCTACATATGAGTGAAATCACAAGGTATGTGTCTTTCTCTGACCCTCTAGGTCCATCCATGTCATTGCAAATGGCAAGATTTTATGGTTTTTTGATGACTGAGTAATATTCCATTGTGTCTGTGTGTGTGTGAATACACACATCTTCTTTACCCATTCACTTGTCGATGGACATCTGGGCTTTTTCCATAGTTTGGTTATCGTGGATGTTGCCACTGTGAACATCACGATGCATGAGCCTCTTCAGATCACTACATCTCTATCCTTTGCACTTAGTAGTGCAGCTGAGAGGGTAGCTCTATTTTTAACTTTTGGAGGAACCTCCATACTGTTTTCCGGAGTGGCTGCACCAGCTTGCATTCCTACCATCAATGCAGGAGGGCTCCCCTTTCCCTGCATCCTCACCAACATCTGTCGTTTCCTGACTGGTTAATTTTAGCCATTCTGACTGGTGTGAGGTGGTATCTCATTGTGGTTCTGATTCGTATTTCCCTGATGCTGAGTGATGCTGAGCATTTTTTCATGCATCCGTTGGCCATCTGGATGTCTTCTTTGGAGAAATGTCTGTTCATGTCTTCGATCTGTCCATTTTTTGACTGGATTTTTTGGGTTTTTTTGGGTGTTGAGTTTGATAAGTACTTTACAGATTCTGGATACTAGCCCTTTATCTGGTAAGACATTTACGAATATTTTTTCCCATTCTGTAGGTTGCCTTTTAGTTTTGCTCACTGTTTCCTTTGCCATGTAAAAGCTTTTTATCTTGAAGTCCCAATAGTTCATTTTTGCTTTCATTTCCCTTGTCTTTGGCAATGTGTCTGGGAGAAGTTGCTGCAGCTGAAGTCGAAGAGGATACTGCCTGTGTTCTCAAGGATTTTGATGGGTGTCTGTCTCACATTTAGATCTTTCGTCCATCTTCAGTCTATTTTTGTGTGTGGTGTAAGGAAATGGTCCAATTTTCCCAACACCATTTATTAAAGAGATTGTCTTTTTTCCATTGGACATTCTTTCCTGCTTTGTTGGAAGAACGGCTGACCACAGAGTGAAGGGTCCATTTTCAGGCTCTCTATTCAGTTCCATAGATCTGTGTCTGTTTTTGTACCAGTGCCATACTGTCTTGATGATCAGAACTTTGTAACAGAGCTTGAAGTCCAGAATTGTGATGCCTCCAGCTTTGGTTTTCTTTTTCAACATTTCTTTGGCTATTCGGGGTCTCTTCTGGTTTCATATACATTTTATGATTGTTTGTTCCAACTCTATGAAAAGTGCTGATGGTATTTTGATAGGGATTGCACTGAATGTGCAGATTGCCTTGGGCAGCATGGATATTTTAACAATATTTTTCTTCCATTGCATGAGCATGGAATGTGTTTCCGTTTCTTTGCGTCTTCCTCAATTTCTTTCATGAGTATTGTATAGTTTTCTGAGTCACATCCTTTACCTCTTTGGTTAGGTTTATTCCTAGGTATCTTATGGTTTTGGGTGCAATTGTAAATGGGACTGACTCTTTAATTTCTCTTTGTTCTGCCTCATTGTTAGTATATAGAAATGCAACTGACTTCTGTGCATTGATTTTATATCCTGCCACTTTGCTGACTTCCTATATGATATCTAGCAATTTTGGGGTGGAGTCTTTTGGGTTTTCCACATAGAGTATCGTGTCATCTGCAAAGAGTGAGAGTTTGGCTTCTTTGCCAACTTGGATGCCCTTATTTTCTTTCTGTCGTCTGACTGCTGAGGCTAAGACTTCCAGTACTACGCTGAACAAGTGGTGAGAGTGAAGACGCCTGCCATGATCATGACCTTACTGGAAAGCTCTCAGTTTTTTCCCATCGAGGACGATATGAGCTGTGGGTTTTCATAGACGGCTTCTGTGATATTGAGGTATGTAGCTACCCCTACACTGCAGGGGGAAGGTCCCGTCGGTTCTGCCGCTGGCTGGGCAGCTGCTCGCTGATCGGTCACCTGATCGTACTGTGGTTCTGTTCATCACAATCCCAAGCTGGGAGCCACCCCTGGGTGTTCTGATTGCAGCCGGCTTCCCCACTCTGATGCCTGGGAACTCTGCTGCCCTCGGACACCCCTGGCCTACCTGTGACCCCGGGGATGCTGAGTCCACACTGTCCCACCGAGGGTTCCTCCCTGCTTTGCCACCTAAGTACCTTTCAGGCAGGGAAGTCCCTCAGCAGAGCGGACTTGTGAAAGTTCTGATTTTGTGCTCTACTGCTCTATCACTTGCCTGTAGCTGGCTGACAGAGGCCCCTCCCCACTGCAGTGTATCTTCCCATGTACGGCCTCCGTTCCTGTCCCCGCACCTCCCACCTTGCAGAAAGTGGTCGCTTTCCTATTTGTAGAGCTGCAGCTATTTTCTTAGATCATCAGTGCAGTTAGCAGGTGTTCAGAATGATTTGATAGCTATCTACCCGAACTCCTGGGGCCAAATTTGGGATCCCCTCCTCCTCCAACATCTAACTCCTCCCAGCCCCGGGCATTTAAAAAAACTGTACATTACTGAAAAACAATCACCCATACAATAAATATTTGAGGCTCCCCCATACTGCAGAAATAACCAGAGCAGGGGTCATGTTTTGGATTCTATGACATTTACTGCTTACTCTGTGCATGCCAAATTAGCACAGAAAGACACTAGCTAGCTTAAGTTAGAAAATCAAACCTAAAATATATGCATGTGGTTGCAGACAGTACTTTCTAAGCAACTTTATTTCCTCTACTAAATGGGTTATGGAATAAGGAATGTTCAGAAGACCTCTAGGACAGAAAATATTCTGTATACCCAGCTGGCCATGTTTCCTCCTCATTATATCACTTGATAAAGAAATCAGAAATTTTTTCTTTCCTATGCCACTAAAATCAGAGTTGCAAGATCATGGATAGAAGAGTCTGGAAGAGCATGGGAAGTTAGTCTCACGTATATTTTTAAAATCAAACTATCCTTCCTATACATGTAAATATAAACAAGTAATGCAGAGGTAGTTCTGAATTTTTTTTTTTTTTTTAAGTTCAAGAGTTGTATTGCATTTTCCAGAGATGAACTCATCAGCACTTGTCTCCGGGGGCTAATCGGTTACAAGAACCCAGTCCTGCAACTCCAGAGTTAATCTAACTTGATGACTAAGAAACACAAACAGGAAGAGTTACAAAGACAGCTAAATATTAACCGAATTGTTAACTAAAAATGAAATGACAGAAATCATTAAGGCTTCTCTGGGCTGATAGTTCCTAAAGGAAAAATAATATTTAAATTATCAGTGATAGGTTAGAACAAGGACACTTTATTAGAAACCAGATGGAAAGTGACCTCAGCATTTTTTTTCAATGAAAAGCTTTAAATCTATTGCCACTTGAGTAAAATTTCTACTTAAAGAAAGAGAGCAGTTCTGTGAGAAAAAATTCCAGGTTAAGAAGTCACTAACACCTGAATAATTTTCAGATCAGGTTATACAAGTTAATTTTATATTATTATGAATGGCTACCTCTATGCCCCCCCCCTTGTCTGGAAACAAACAAACAAACAAAAAACACAGGAGGGGCAATTTATTGAGATTTGACTGAAGAACTGCTAGTTACAAGATTCAGAAAGTGTCTCCACAACTTCCTCAAGTGGCTAAACCAGTTTTTGAAGTTGGTGCCACCTTGTGGTACATCGTTGAAACCACAGCAGGTTACATTCTGGGCCAACCCCACCTCTCTCTCCTGCCTCGCCACCACAAATCATGGTAAGACTAACCAGTATTACAGTTTTTAAGTCAACGGAAGTGTTCATTTAAGTCAGTACACTTAAATCATGCCTATCTGCTAGAAAAAAATTGTAAATGGGTTTTATACAATCCTAACCCTTCCTCCAGCTGCCTACTCCATTTTATCCTTCATTTCATACATCTCTGCACCATCACCTGAGGTCACAATACTGGACTGCCGACTCCGAAATTATCCTCAGCCTAATCTTGGGGGATTCCCTGCTGAAAACTTCACTGTTTCTGGATGTCTCCTGGGCTCTGGCATCTCATGCTCTGGATTCAACACTGGACTCTCAGACTGGTACATACACAACAAAACCACCTCTCAGTGTGGGGCACGCTGGCTCAGCATCGCAGCAGTGATTAGGAAATGCCAACCAGGGGTCCTGCCGAAGTTCAGTGGCCTTGAGCCCAAGGTCAGCAGTCCCAAGCTCAGTCCGCAGCAACCCCAGCTGCATAGCTGTGTTAGGTAGCTGGTAACTCAGCCCTCCTACAGGAACGTGTACTGGGCACGAAAGCAAGAGCTGCTACTGCTCCCCAGAGAGCCTGGGATGGGGTCTGTGGCACTGGAATTATCTGTAGGTGAGCATGGCCTGTCACTCAATCTTGCAAGGTATACAGGACAAGTGCAGCAACTGCGTACTGCCACACCGGGAAATGGGACCTCTAACCGTTCTTCCTGCCGCAGAGGGAGGCCATCGGTGCCAGGGTGGGGCAATGCCGCCACCTGCTGGTTCCACAGCAAACTACGACTAGGATGGAACTCCCAAGCACTATGGCCTAATTCTGTCACCTGGAGCCTCCAAATACAATAGCTGACTCAGTACCTGCTTTGATAAGTCACTGTGTCTGAGTACTTAGATATTCCAGGCACTGTGCTGAGTGCTCCAGCCACGCTACCTCATTTGATCTTCACAATCACCCCATAAGATACACCCTCCAGGATTATACCCATTTTGCCAAAGACAAAGGAAAAGTATCAAATTAAGAAACTCGCCCAAGAACAAATCAGGAGAAGGAAAGCTGGAATAGGAACCCAGGTCATGCTCAACTGCTCTGATGAACTGTCTCCCAATATCCCTTGGAGTCCTTTATTACAGCACACCCCATCAGGAAAGTTTTACTTTCTCCTTGTACTGAGGAAACTGATGCTCAGAGGGGTCAAGTTCTGGGCCAAGATCACAGAGCAAGCATAGAAACAATGACTTTGGGGATCTAAAGGGAGAGGCTTCTCCATCAGTGACTTCATCCACACCTGGGAAGCAATGACAAGACCTTACCAGGCCTCCTAGGTAGGCCAGAAGCTGCGGCTCTTTAGCTCAGGTTATCCTAGACTACCTAGAAATATATTTGAGGACGGGCATGGAATTTCTGGGCCAATCCTGCCCAGCCAGGACTTCCTTACATGAGATAACATCCTGAAACTGAGAACCCCTGGCCAATCATGGTCACTGTCAACTTGTAACAGCTACTGGTTCATCCTCCACTTTCCCACTGACAGACCACTGAGCCAATTTCCTTTAGAAGAGAAGAGGGTTTGATTTCCTCCCCGAGAATGCAATAGCACTTTATCTAAATGCTGGCTTAACCTGGCCAGAATGGTTATTTCTAGCAATGCTGAAAGGGCCCCTATGAGCCCCTACCCTGTGTCTATTTCCCCTAGTACCCGGACCCAGGAGACCGCACATATCCCACTTGGTTTCAAGAACCCCTCGCCATCACTTTGAGGCCTGGATATGCTACCTTAAAGAACCTAGCACTCCATGATGGCACTTTCAAAACACAGAAGCCCAAGCAGCTGAGGCTAGCACCTGCCAGGGAGGTGGGGTGCCTCTAAGTGCTTCAAACTCACGATGAGGCAAGAGGACCAGAGCCCAAGCTGGCGGCGATCCCTAGCACTGCAGGCCTTCAGCTCTGGTTGCCGCGGAGGTATCTGGCAAGCGCAACCGACAGAGGTTCTCTTTTTACTGAGCCAACCTGGCTCTGAGCCTCCCTTGGTCTTGTAAAATCCCGGAAGCATAGCTGTGGGGGAAGACAGTGGCCAAAAGTCTCGGTCTGGGTGGCCTGGTTCAAAACCTGCAGGACGGTGCACAGAGGTTGCTGGTGGCTGTATCTCGGACAAGATGTGCTTCTCTGTAAGCAGCCCTTGCAGGTGATGCTTATGGACCGCACTGGTTCCTCCCCCCAGAAATCCTATGTTGAAGCCCCAACACCCAATACTTCAGAATGTAACTTGATTTTTGGAAAGAGGATCTTTGATAATACGGTTAAATGAAGTCACAGGGAGGCCCTAATCCACTCTGACTGGTGGCCCAGCCTTGATCTTGGCCTTCCCACCTCCAGGCTCTGCTGCTTAAGCCACGCAATGCATGGTACTTTGTTAGAGCGGCTCTAGCACACTAACACAGGAACGTGATATCTTGGTCAGAGAAAACCTTAGGGCTCAGGACATCTATCGCTTTTGCTAAACAGACCTCCCCACACAAAGTCAGGATGTTATTTTAATAACTTCTAGAAGTCATTCTAGAAGCCGGAGAAGCAAGGAAACAGACTCTCCCTTGGATCCTCCAACAGAAGCTGCCTCAACACGCAGGGTTTAGCCCAGCGGGGCTCAGTACTTCTAGAACAGTGACAGAATACCTGGGCACGTGTCGGGGACGGTGCGTGATCCGCCCCTCCCGCCATGCTGCAAGCAATACCAATATACTTAATAGTTTAAATGTAGTTACTTAAAGTTTCCACGACCACCCATTCACCTTTTGTCTGTGTGACCACTCTGCCTTGCACAGCCAGAGGAGAAAACATTCCAATGAGATAAGATGAGACAGAACCAACTGCTTGCCTAAAGCTAGACTGATGTGACTGCCAGTGGACCAAGGTCTGTTTCCGCCCACAATTAGAGATGCTCTGTCCTAGGTTTATGGCACCTGAACAGCGCCGATGTCTTGGGGAATTTATGATTGGAAACCTGAAAGAAGTCTGTGTAAGCTGTTACAAATCTCTCTTATCATACACCCTTCCCTCGAGGTGATCTATAACTAAAAAGCTTTAAATAAAGAACCCTGAAGACACAGTTTTGAGGAGAGGAGACCCCACACCTCTCTTCGAGTCCGGTCTCCTCATATCGCCGACTCCGTCACCACCTCCGGGGAACCCTGACTGTTGCTGGGGCTGGCTCCCGGCAGGCACGCTTTTAAGCCATCTGTCTGTGGTGACTGTTAGCAGCCATGGGAAACTCGTACACCAAGAATCACCTGACGAGCATGTTAAAAATGCAGACGTTGGGGTGCTTGGGTGGCTCAGTGGTTAAGCCTCTGCTTTGCCTAGGTCATGATCCCGGAGTCCTGGGATCGAGCCCCGCATCGGATTGCCTGCTCAGCAGGAAGCCTGCTTCTCCCTCTCTCACTCACCCTGCTTGTGTTCCCTCTCTGGCTGTGCTTCTCTCTGTCAAATAAATAAATTAAAAAAAAAAAAATGCAGATATCTGGGATGCCTAGGTGGCTCAGTCAGTTAAGCATCTGCCTTCTGCTCTGGTCATGATCCCAGGGTCCTAGGAGTCCCACATCGGGCTCCTTGCTCAGCAGCTCCCCCTACTTGTATTCTCTCTCTGGTAAATAAATAATCTTTAAAAAAAATAATTAAAAAACTTAAAAAAAAAAAAAAATGCAGACGCCCTGGCTCTTCAAAGCTCTCCGCATCCGCAGCTGTCACACTTTCGCAGGCCATCTGAATACACTGAGCCTCTTCAAAACTCAGACTGCAGGGCTCCCCCTCCGGATTCAGCAGGACTCGGATGGGGCCTGATAATGTGCATTTCTAACAAATTCCCTGGTGGACATGGATGCATCACACACGTTGCAAACCACTGCCTGAGATGCTTCCAACGCATAGACTAGAATACCGCAATCACAGTCATGGGGAAGGATGAGGGTCCACTGCACACAAAAATTTCTATCTCCTCTTTGCTCCTCTGCACCGAAAAGGTAAGATTCTTCCTTACTTGGTGGAATGACAATCAAGTGAAACAACACATTAGTATCTGTCACTGTTTCGGTCTATCCTCCCACCTCCAGCAGAAACAAAGTAAAAATAAAGATCCCTCCAGGCAATGACGAAGGCCCCTATCTCCTGCTCTTTCTCGGCTGCTTAGGACACAAACCAGGCTGCTCTCACATCTCTTCAGCAGGCAGTCTCTGTCTCAGGGATCTGGCCCAGGTCCCTCATCCACGCACATCCTGGTTCTCCTGGGAGTGTCTGGGAACCCATGGGGAACCCATGGGGACGTGTCTGGCTGCCGTGACAACTGGGGGGAGGGCTACTGGCACTTTGTGGGGAGAGAGCCCAGGAGGCACCAGGTCCTATAGAAGGAGGAACCGTCCTGCCCAAAACGCCGCCATGGCCCTAAGCGTAAAAATGAAGGCTCGCTGGTTCTCCGGCTTCCAACTGGGACCTGTGGGTTGGTCGTCGCCCGGTTTCTGAGGGTGACTCAAGGACTTTCAGTCTGAAGGCCTTTGCCAGCCACTCTCAGGTGCCAAAAGGAGAGCTTAAAGGGCCCATTCATCCCAGTCTAGACTACATGACTTGTCTCTCTTAATACCATTTTGTTGATAGCCCACTACCTACTTCTGATGGGTCCATATGCCCTCCTTGTCATAACAACCATGATTAATAAGGCTTATGTTTAATCTCCCAGAGCAAAGTCCGGGAAAATGCCTGGGGGAGCCACAGCCCACTGAAAGAGCCCTTCAGAATGTTCTGTGGGGTGCCAAAGACCCGTTCAGCCCTCCGCATGGCCATGCATGCCACCTGCCCATGGCTGATGCGGGAGGCTGCTGTCTCCCTGAGGTCCTCCCAGACACCTGTCATTTAACACCATGGGAAAGCACCCAGGGGGCACAGGCTGCATGATCTCTCTACTCCCACAATAAAACAGGGCCCACAGACCACATGTCTGATTTCAGAATGGCCTCACCGCATCTGGCTGGTGGAAGGCCAGGCTCTAGGCCCAATTCTATCACTGTCTACGTCCCGCTGTGTCATTCTGCACACCTCCTCCAGTCTGTGCGGCTGTATGGTCTTCAGAATGTTCCAGCTCTCCAGTCTACAATCTGGGGAGAGAGTATGGTTCTAACGTGCCTGGTCTGCTGTGCACACTAGCACCTGCTGTCTCCCGAACAGGGAGTCGCCTCCGCAGTCTGAGGGATTCAGTGCTGCGTTTGGGGATGCTGAGCAAAGCTGTCACCTTTCAAAGCTCAAAGAGCAATCAGCAAGCAGGCCTAGCACTATTTGTCCCTCTTAATTTTATATTCAGCAGCTCGCCGAGACCAAAAATATACGGCATTCAATAGCTACAGCAGGGCCCTAATCAGCGCCCATTCTGCAGTTAATGCACGGCACTAATTTGCCGGGGAAGCTGCGGGGCTGGAGAACGCCAAACAAGACCGAAGTGAGACCATTTTCAACATCATCCCTCTCTGCGAGGCAGGCAAACTAAAGGAGACTCTTTTTTTTTTTTTTAAAGGAGACTCTTACCTCTAGGGAACAAACGGAAAGCATAGGGAGTCAGAGAAGACACTGCCTTTATCACAGCAAACTAGTATGACCACTCTTAACATTTCAGTACATATTCTTCCAGTTTTACAGTTATAAACATATGGCCGGCCCATTTAGTACAATATTTTCCCAATGAGCATTTTGTCTTAAGTATTATTTTAATGGCCTTCAAATTTCAAGGAGATAAACAGAGGGTCGCTGGAGGGGAGGCGGGTGGGGGATGGGGTAGCTGGGTGACGGGCACTAAGGAGGGCGCGGGATATAATGAGCGCTGGGTGTTATATGCAACTGATGAATCACTGAATTCTCCCTCTGAAACTAATATAGTATGTTAATTAAATTGAATTTAAATTAAAAAAAATTTTTTTAAATAATCCCTCTCTGCTTTTCAAGCCACTTTAAGCATATTCCTGCAAGGGAAAGAGGGTCACTTCCTGCTTACCCACTGAAAGGGCAGCCTAATAAGACCTAGGACAATAAGGGCTGGAAAAAAGACAGGCAAAATTAATTTCTGCCCCCTTCCCCATAAGCACTAACATTTAGTAAGTTTCAGCCTCAGCCCTGTGCCACACAGATCACTGTAACATCCCAGCAAACCCCGCATGAAAATCCCGAGTTAGAGATGGACACCTAAGGCACTGGCTCACCTACTCCACACATAAGCTTCATAAATGCGTTTTGTCTTATTCTCTGTTACTGAGGAGGGAGAGGCGTTCTACCAGTATTTGTTAAATCCAAGACTCTTTTCAAAATGGAAAAACAAATTTCGAGTCTCGGAGTAAGAATGCAACAACTCTCCACCCTACCCCTTCTTGTAAGCATCTCATTAAGAGCCACAAGAGCCTGATAAACTAATCATTCTGGCTGAATACACGCGGCAGAGATCTGCCCTCTCCCAGAAAAACTGAACACAAAGGCGGGAATCATGAGATACCCGAAAAAGGATCTATGCCAGACCTTCCTACCCCATCGACCAAGAATTTCTAAAGTCAAACAAATTCAGAGTTCTCAGCCAATCAACATCCTAGAAGAGATCTTGAGTTTTAGCTTCAAATTTTCCATTGCATCCTCTCCCAAGACACTAACCAGGATGTAACTGTTTAAAAGCCCCAGGGAAGTTCGCTGCACCCGTCATAACTCGTGCCCTCCTCTGGCCACAGCTCCCTCGGAACAATGATCCCTTGTACGGAGACCTGAGAGGTCTGAGGGTACAAGGAAACTGATCTCTAACTTTCAAGGTTGCAAACAATGCAGTTTAAACCCAGAAGCCTCCATTTCGGTGAGGTCCAAAAGTCTCAGAACTCCCAAAGCGTTGCGCTGCAGGAAAAACTTTAGGCCAGAAAAGCCCTACGTTTGGAAAAATAAGAAAAAAGCCGGAAGCTTGCAAAAAAGCAAGCACCCAGTTCACGTGGGCTCAGCGAGCCAGGTCGGAGCGGAAGACTGAGTCCGGCAGGCACGAGGAGTCGGTCTCTGCAGCTGCAGGCGCCCACCCTGCCCGCACCCCCACTGGCCCCTGGAAAGGGGTAGTGCGGGGGAAGGCTAGGGGCGGGAGCAGCCTCCGCACACGGTTCTTCTCCAAAGGGGCTTGCCCATTCCCCGCGCGGCGCGGGTAGGGCTGAGCCCGAGGTGGTGGTGGGGGAGGTGGCGAGATTGCAAGCGTTCCCTCTCCCCTCAACCCTGCCCCTGGGCGAGCGACCCCGGGGCTGGGCCCCAGACCCTGCTCCCCGTGGCGGGGGCTTACAGGCCGGGCGCGTGGCCCTGGGGCGCGGTTCCCCGGGGCGGGAGCGAGCGCACAGAGCAGGGCGGACTGCAGCCGCCGGGACGGCTCCTCTCACCTTCACTGCCGTGGGGGTGGCACCTGAGGCCATGTTTCCGCGGGGTGGCGGCTGCGGTGGCGGATTCGCGGGGCCCAGTAAGTGAGCCAGTAGGAGCCGCTGCGCGGGACTGAGCAGTGCGGAGTCCGGGGGCGGCCCTAGCTCCTCCTCTTCCTCCCCGGGACAGCTGGATTGGCTGCTAGCGTGGGATCGCCCCCGCCACCCCCTTCCTCAATTCGAGGTTCCCGCGTCCCGCCCCTTTTGCAGACCTTTCCGGTTCTCCGTGGTTTCTTTCTCCACCCGGATTCTAAGTAACGGGTTCACGACTAGGATAATAACAGAGACCGCTGGCTAGCCCTTGTGTTGGCCCACACTTTGCGCTTTGTACTTGAACCAGATCCGTTAACTTTTGCAAGGTCCCTACCAGGAAGAGCGCCACCCCGGCTCCGCCCGCTAGTAGCCGCACTCTCGGCCTCCGGGGTAAAATCAGGCCGGTCCACGTTCCAGAAGTTCTCGCGGGAGGGAGACTCGGCCTCCGGAGGGACCTGGCTGCGCGCCGACATTCCTTCCAGCTGCTGACGCCCGGCGGCCGCGCCTGGCTCTTCCACTACCGCGACCAGGGCTTGGTCCCGTCCCCAATTCCTGGGAGACGGAGAGACGGAGTAGGGATTGGGGTATCGCAGGCTCCGGGATGACAAGAAGGAAATAAACAGAGTAACCTGCTACTGGATAACCTTTCCGAGGTGCACACTATAGCTTGTTCATCTTAAATTTGTGAGGAGGCTTTTAAGGGCGTGAGACACTGCCACGCCCCAGTTTGGCTCGACGCGGCCAAGGTCACCTTTAACCTCTCCTACTCCGGCCGATGTCCAGTACACCTAGAGTCAGAATCCAAACCCATGGTTTCATTGTTCAACACTGGTCTTTCCCGCCTCCCGCACCGCACCCCACCCCAGCCCAGCCCCAAAGCGTAGCCCCAGCTCTCCACTTGGATAAACCCTTCTCAAAGACCCCATCCCTTCCCTGCTAGGATAATCCAGTTTAACCTCCCCTGATGGATTAAGCTCTCTAAAACGAAGTTCTGAGTGGCAGTCATATTCTGAGACACAAATAGACTGCACATTACCGGGGAGGAGGAATGGCAAGAACAGGCTGCCCTCCTTCCCTACAGTAGCAAAACGGTGACACATGACGGGACAGTTTCATTTAAAATATCACTGTGGGGGGGGGGCGCCCATACAACCTGTTTATTGAAATAGTAAAGACTTCTTTGTTATTTTTTGCTCTAGGTCTAACTTTTCTTACAGTGTAAAGGTTTTTTTTTTTTTTTTTTTTTTTTTAAGTTATACAATGAAATAGCTAAGGGAGGGAAAGTAGAAAGTTGGGGTGTTCTTTCGAAAGGGCAGAAGGCTGAAAGTCCCTCAGATGTATTTTTTTTAGAAGCCTGTCTGCTGATTGCTCTATTGGGGAGCAGGAAGCCCACTGATCAGAAGGTAACTATTGAGGGGGGGGCTGATACCCTTGGGTTTATGGCTGCTTGGTAATTAGGAGCAGTTAGGTGCTTTGATGTGGCCAGCAAGTCCTGTATTTTGTCTTGCCAAAAGTTAGACCTTGTAAGCAGGTTAGATCCCGGAAGCATTAGAAGACCCGCAGAGAAGGACGTGGAAACTTGAAGGGGTTAAATTGGACTTCTGGACTTCTCAGCAGGTCTGGGCTCAATCATTTGCTCTTGAACATGTGATGTCTGTGAAGGGAAAATTGTCCTAAATCTGGTATGGTTTTTTTTTTTTTTTGAGGGATGTAATTCACAAGCCATTAATAGGAAGAAATTAGCAATCGGAGACAAAATTTAAGCAGTTTTCTAATCTCTTGTAAGAAACCAGGCACCCACCCACCAGCTGGTTGTCAGGCACTGTGTGTGTGTGTGTGTGTGTGTGTGTGTGTGTGTGTGTGTGTGTGATGTACTTCAAGACAAATTCACCCACCTCCCAAGGGGAATCCTGCAGTTTTTGTTGTTATGCATTATGAGGAAAAGAAGCATAGAAATACTTAGGAGCATGGGACAGGCAAAAGGTGATTTGAACTCGCAACAGCCATTACAGGTTTGTTTTTTGGTTTTTTTTTTTCAAGATTTTATTATTTATTTGAGAGAGAGAGTGAGCGAGACAGCATGAGAGTGAGGTGAGGGGCAGGTGGAGAAGCAGACTCCCCACTGAGCAAGGAGCCCAACGTGGGGCTCAATCCCAGGACTCTGAGATCATAACCTGAGCTGAAGGCAGATGCTTAAGCAACTGAGCCACCCGCCCCTACAGTGTTCTTTTAATAAAAATCCATTTTAGAAGAATGTGTCAAAATAAGTAAAGTAAGGTATGTAAATATGCACCAAGCCAGGCTTCAGGTAATGTTTTGTAAAAAATAATAATAATAATATTATTTGGTATGTAAATAAAATATTTATCTATAATTCAAGTTCTTTAACACCCCTGATTGTGGGAAATTACTGGATGAATTAAACTGAGCCACTCAGGTGCCCCTAAATTATTAGTTTTTTAAAAAAATACAGTTATCTTCTCTCTGATACCATATAGTGTAGACCATAATACCATTTAACATGAACATTTTGGTACCAGAGACTGGGATTTATTTTGTCACAGAAAGCTTAATTAATTTGACCTTTCTAAGTTCCTTATATTTATCTTATAGGTCAGTAATTATTACTTAGACTAAAATTTTAAGAGAAAACAAAGAAAAATGCTTCATGCTCCTTTTGTCAGAGTAAAGCATAGAACTGTGTCACTAGAGAAGAAAATAGTATTTAAATGTAAAATTTATAATGCATTTATTGCAGGACACTTTGTAGGAGGAATTAGAAGTTAACTTCCTTAGGGGTGCCTGGGTGGCTCAGTTGGTTAAGCGACTGCTTTCGGCTCAGGTCATGATCCTGGAGACCCGGGATCGAGTCCCACATCGGGCTTCCTGTCCGGCAGGAAGCCTGCTTCTCCCTCTCTCACTCCCCCTGCTTGTGTTCCCTCTCTAGCTCTGTTTCTCTCTGTTAAGTAAATAAATAAATAAAATCTTAAAAAAAAAGAAGTTAACTTCCTTAAAAAATATTTCTAACACATTTTAAATGGCTATCCCTGATAGTGACCTTTAATGAAAGTAGAGTGTCCAACAATAAATATAACTTGGCATCTGTATTTCTGGTTGAAGGAAGAACCACATGCTTTGAAATGAGATAAGCAAGGGCAAGTCCAAAGGTCTAAATTTAACTTGGTGTGCTCCAGACCACTGGCAACTCCCCACTATTGAACTGTCTTGTTGCAATCCAGTCAAGTAGCACTCACCCATTTTCTCCATCTCTTCCTTCTGTTCCAAGTCCATTTGACCCCAGAAATAGCTTCCATTCCAGGTCATCTTATCTCTTCTTCAGTGTTCACTTCAAATTGGATCTATCCTTTCATTTCTGGAGACCCTACAGAAGATGACTCAAGTTGCCTATAATTTGGATTTATGGAAGAAGAATCATGTCTAGTTTTCCAGTCTTCCTAGAACAATGCTCATCAAGAACATATTCTGGTTAAGGGAATGACCATTTATCCTGAAATCTCAGAATCCCAGGAACCTCACATCCTGTGGGGCAGATATTATTATTTCTGTAATAGGATAAGCAGACCAGAAGATGAAGCCCTCAACCCAACACACCCTCCCTTGGTGAGGGAGAGGATAATTGTTCTTGTTCTAAAGAGACATGGACCCTTCTTTCCGTGCCCAATATAGAAAAGGAGCAGGAAGTTGTAAATGTCCAGAAGTATTTTAATATTACAGTTGCAACATAATCTATTCTGTTCAGTATGTCACGATGGGAACTATGACAAGTATTATGCAGTGAACGTTTGCGTCCTTGCAAAATTTCTGTGTTGAAATCCTGATCCCCTACTGCTGATGTATTCAGAGGTGAGATCTTTGGGATGTGATTAGGTCATTATGGTGGAGCCCTCAGGAATGGGATTAGTGCTTTTATTTATTTATTTTTTTAATTTAAAAAAGGGGCGCCTGGGTGGCTCAGTTGGTTAAGCGACTGCCTTCGGCTCAGGTCATGATCCTAGAGACCCGGGATCAAGTCTCACATCGGGCTCCCTGCTCGGCGGGAAGCCTGCTTCTCCCTCTCTCACTCCCCCTGCTTGTGTTCCCCCTCTGGCTGTGTTTCTCTCTGTCAAATAAATAAAATATTTAAAAAAAATATTTAATACTTATTTATTTTAGAGAGAGAGAGTGTGTGTGCAAGTGGGGGAAGGGTCAGAGGGAGAGAATCTTCAAGCAGACTCCCTGCTGAGTGAGGAGCCCGAGGAGCTGGGGCTCCATTTCTCAACCCATGAGATTATGACCTGAGTTGGAAGGGACTGAGCCACCAATGCTCCCCAAGAGATTAGTGCTTTTGTAGAAGACCCCAGAGAGTTCCCCAGCCCCTTCTGCTGTGTGAGGACACAATGAGAGGATGGCCATCTGTAAACCAGGAAGCAAACCCTCAACAGGCACTGAAT
This sequence comes from Spilogale gracilis, assembly GCA_004023965.1. Classification (NCBI taxonomy): domain Eukaryota; kingdom Metazoa; phylum Chordata; class Mammalia; order Carnivora; family Mephitidae; genus Spilogale; species Spilogale gracilis. The sequence goes on from PITA01015954.1 coordinate 25,751, forward strand.
TTGTCAGTACCTTCATCTTAGACTTCCCAGCCTCCATAACTGTGAGAACTGTTTGCTGAAGGTGCCCAGTGTGTGGTATTTTTGGTACAGCAGCCCAAACTAACTCAACGACTCACTTGTTGGGTCCTTGAGTGATTTCTGCTCTTCATTCTGCTTTTAGAACTTAAAGCACACCTAAGGGCAGTTCAGAAAAATTAAATTATAGGAAATTTATGGCTTTTCTTTCTTTCACTGCTAAATCCATGTGTTGTCTGGAAATAAAGTTTTGTGTGTTTTTTTTAAATAATTATTTATTTATTTGACACAGAGAGAAACACAGCTAGAGAGGGAACACAAATGGAGGTAGTGAGAGAGGGAGAAACAGGCCTCCTTCCAAGCAGGGAGCTCGATGAGGGGCTCAGTCCCAAAACCCTGGGATCATGACCTGAGCTGAAGACAGATGCTTAACCCACTGAGCCACCAAGTTGCTTCTAAAAATTAAGTCTTAAAAATAAATTGGAAGTGGTGTCATTTTTGTCTTCGGACTATCAGAAGATGCTTATTGTTCAAAAGCAACAATAAAATAGTTAATATTTATTGAAAACAATCTGTTCTTCATTTAATCCTCACATGCTGTTCTAATCTCCATTTCACAGATGAGATTAAGAGACATTGGCTTATCCTGACCCCTCTTTTTTTTTTTTTTTTTTTGGCTGATCTACCTCTGTCAAGAGCTTCCTTGATTGTTTGGGGCCTTCAGGTCTTCCCTGCCCCATCAAGAAGTCAATCAAATCTATTATTCCTGTTAGGTAATGTCCAATTGCAGTTTAAAATGTTACCTCTCCTGGGGGCCTGCAGATCGTACAAGATTAAAGCAAGCTAAGATAATAAAACTCTGGATACAATGTGATGTTTGAGAAAGCACAAGGAAGTCTTCTCAAATTTTTATAACTGGGGTAACTGGGATTCAGTCTGAAATCTGTCAAAACAGCCAAGTCTGAACTCTTGATTCCTACATTATGCTTCCCACTGTGCATTGGATTTTAGCTAAGTTCTGAAGATAGAAAGATGTGTGGCTTATATACTCTCAACCCTTAAGAAACTCCAGTCTGGCTAGAGGCATCAGAGATTATGAGATGGTGTGGTATCATGAGGTTTGAGACTGCCTACTTGGTCCTTTGAAAGCACAGAGCAGAGCTCATTACCTCCTCTTCTTAGAGAACATGTTATTTGAGCTGGTCTTAAGGGATGAGCTAAGAAATTATGGAAGTGAGGAGAGATAGAGAGAGAGAGAAAGAGAGGATATGAAGGGGACTGAAGCTGCTAGAGAGCGTGGTTCAGATAATTACCATGAAGTCCATTAAGATTGGGAATTAAAATGATTGATTAGATTTGACTGTTTGATTATTAGGAAGTTGTCCATAACCTTTATCTTTAGCATGAACAAAAATTTGTGGTTTCAGATCAACGCTGAAAGAAAAAAGAAAAGGAAAGACAAGCCAAAGCCAATGAGATGAGATTAAAGTTATTAAAATAACTTTACTATGTTGTGGCCAGTTGGAAACATTAAAAGCAATCTATGTTGGTGGTGGTAGGAAACTTGGCCTACCCAAATCAGACAATAAAGAGGAGTAAGTAAGAACCGGAGAGGTATAGATTGCAAAGTCACTACGAAGCATATACACTTGAAGGCCCTATCTGGTGCAGCATTTGTAAAAAGCCCTCACAGGTCTACCTGTAGCACTGATAGAACCATTTAGAAAGCAGATAACACTCAGGTCCTACAGGAGACAACAAGTGTTGGAGAGGCTGCAGAGAAAGGGGAACCCTCTTATACTGTTGGTGGGAATGCAAGTTGGTGCAGCCGCTTTGGAAAACAGTGTGGAGATTCTTTAAGAAATTAAAAATAGAGCTATCCTATGACCCTGCAATTGCAGTACTGGGCATTTACCCCAAAGATACAGAAGTAGTGAAAAGAAAGGCCATATGTACCCCAATGTTCATTGCAGCAATGGCCACAATTGCCAAACTGTGGAAAGAGCCAAGGTGCCCTTCAACGGATGAATGGATAAAGAAGATGTGGTCCACGTATACAATGGAATGTTATGCCTCCATCAGAAAGGATGAATACCCAACTTTTGTAGCAACATGGACCAGATTGGAGGTGATTATGTTGAGTGAAATGAGCCAAGCAGAGAAAGTCAAGTATCATATGGTTTCACTTACTTGTGGAGCACAAGGAGTAATATAGAGGACAGTAGGAGAAGGAAAGGAAATGGGAAGTGGGGTAAATCAGGGAGGGATACGAAACATAAGAGACTTTGGACACAGAAACAAACTGAGGGTCTTGGAGGGGAGGGGGTAGCGGGTGGACGAGCCTGGTGGTGGGTACTGAGGGTACATATTGCATGGAGCACTGGGTGTGGGGCATAGACAATCAATCTTGGAACACTGAAAAAATAAAAAATAAAAAAATTTAAAAACAAAAACAAAAACACCACTCAGGTCCCAGGACCTGGTCTGAATTCTGACCTATATAACTATATGTGGTCAGGAACACATGATCCAGCACGGTCTGCTCACCCAAATAGTAAACTATTCTCTATACTTGGATAAATATGGGATGACCTGGTATTCTTGGAACAATCCTAGTTTATCTCTGATATAAATCAATGAACACATTTTAATTCTTGTTATTATTACCACTAAAGTGTCCTAGTTTAGAAAATAAATTTTATGATATCCCTAAGTAAGTGCCTTGCAATCCCAGGGAAAGTTTTAGATGAAATATAGAAATGAAATAAAGTAAACATATTATTAATACCTTCATGTTAAATTTAGGGTAAATGTCTATGTTTCTTTTTTTTTTTAAGATTTTATTTATTTGACAGAGAGGAACACAGCCAGAGAGGGAACACAAGCAGGGGGAGTGAGAGAGAGAGAAGCAGGCTTCCCACCGAGCAGGAAGCCCGAAGTGGGACTCAATCCCAGGTCTCCGGGATCATGACCTGAGCCGAAGGCAGCCGCTTAACCAACTGAGCCACCCAGGCATCCCTAAATGTCTATGTTTCTTATTTAAACTTTGTAAAGTGTATCAAAATCATAGAGTTTCACAGATTATCCTTGTAATTCTAATTGATGTAGAATTGATTTTAAGCTAAAAGACAAAGATAATTTCACTAGAAATTTTTATGCAAAATTGGATTGTAAAGGATACTTTGTGTAGCCATTTAATCAATCAATATTGCCTTTAATTGGATGTTCAAGCTATTTCTATTTTATATAAATATTTGTTGAAATATAATTTGTTTCCTAGGGATAAATTTCTGGAAGTAGGGTTGGGGAATCAAAAGGAGTGGGTATTTTGCGAGCACTTCATAGAGTCAGATTATCTTATGAAAAGCCACTGCCACCTTGCAGTGCTGGGAAGAAAATGAAATTGTTTCCTCACCAATAATAAGCATCATATTTATAAATATAAAACCCAGTGGTTAATGTGTATTTAATTCCTGGCAAGTTTGAGCCATTCATATTTATTGTATTTCAGCATTTTGACTTGATCCATATTCTGAACATAAAACACATTAAACAGATAGATACATGTATAAATACTTTCCTTCTGAACCCCAATTTTACATTCTAATTCTAAGGAAATAGTCAACTATTCTTTCTAACCTGAACTAGCAAGAAAACTCACTATCTGAAAGGACATTTACTGAAATAATATCGACCATGTCAATTATATTAGTTACATGTCAATAACATGTCATAATTTAATCTCCTAAAAAACCTATAAAGTAGAAATTATTGTTCCTGTTTTATAAAGAAGAAAATTCCAGATTAAGGAATGTCAAGTTGTTTTCCATTTTCCATAAGGATGAGACATTGGGACATGATAAGTTGTACATATATTTGTATCTGATGATATGTATGTACATACACGTACATTCATGATGTGTACACATATGTGCATGTGACACATATACTCATGTATGTACATACACATAATATATATCTGAGGTTGGGGCTAGGATTTTCCACACTGAACAAATTCCTTAGTGTGTCTTCTTAAAATGGTGAAATTTGACTTCACACCTACTTGAAAAACCTGAATGGTCTCTGATGTTTCTTAATTTTTCTAGAAAGTGACAGACTTCAGACTGGTGACTTTGCAATGCTGGACTTCGTGCAGCTGGATAAGGTGGGCCAGAGGAGGAGAGTGATGATCAGAGGACAGGAGTGCCAAGAGAATTCCCGAGTCGTAGTGTCTGGCTCCAAGCAGAAGAAGGTTTTTGTGGGTTCCAGATGCTCAGGTCTAAGCGATAAGCTAATGACTGAATCATTGATTACTTTATTTTAAATGTGATAATTTACAAATCAAATAGCAAGACTCCACATTTTTTAGGAAATGTCGACGGAGTGTTTTCCATAAATATTTGGTTTTCTCTCATGACCCTTGGTTCCCTTTTGTGTTGGCAACTGCCTGGGGCTGTTGAGAGTCCTGACTCTCCAGTGGTGACTATACTATTTTTTGTTTTAAGATTTTATTTATTTATCTGAGAGAGAGAGAGAGACGATGAGAGCACAAGCAGGCAGAGGGGCAGAGAGAGAGGGAGAGGGAAAATCTCAAGCCAACCCCTGAGCTGAGTGAAGAGCCTGACACAGGGTTCGATGCCAGGACCCTGAGATAGTGACCTGAGCCAAGGCAGATGCTTAACCAACTGAGCCCCCCAAGGCACCCCACGACTGTACTCTTTTTGACAACATTTATCAGATAACCAAATTATTTAAGAAATAATCTCAAGTAGGATTAGCCATGATCAACTTTCTTCCTTGGTCAAATTTAGGAAATGCCACTATGAGGCTTTGTGATTGCTGGTTATGAATTAGAGAGAGCTCAATGGTCCTTGCAACTATTCATGGTGTAAAAGTAGTAATTTCTCTGGTGGGATGGATAGACAAAGTTGGGGAATATCTGAGTGTAAAAGCGGCTGCTGTTATCAAAATCTTTGCATTTCTTTTCTGGCCTGACGACCATAAACTATGGGTAACCCCCTCACCACCAAACAAAAAAAAAATTGATTTGCTATTATTTCTGAGTAATATAGGTAACTCTATAAGTATATAAATGAGTCCATTTAAAAATATTTGTGTTCGTGAAAATGCTTTGCTTATAGGTGTTATAAATGCGTCCTGTTAGGAATGTGAAGTGTGTCAACATGAAATAAAATATGGAAAAGTTTTGAAAAAATGTTTATAATATTTAATTGAATATAATTGTGAAAGAGTACTGAGGAAAAATTATTCTGCTTATTATAGAAATGTTAACCAGTAATCATTAATACAATCATCAGTGAAAAAGCAAAGATGGTATTTCTTGTTGTACCCAATATAGAAATAGAATAACAATTTGTAAATTGTAAATTGAAGAAAAAAATGGAAGATTGAATGAGAGGGATGCATAATGAGGCAGGGTCCTAGAGCATCCCAGAGGGTTGGGATCAGAAGTACTGATGGCAAGCATGGTCTTGTATCACAGGAAGGAGATACGGGTCTGGAAAAAGAAGGTAAGACTGGGAACTCTAGATAAATTTAAAAGAAGGTGTTGTGAACCTACAGGAGATCCCTCCTGATGGCCTAACACTCTCAACAAAGCAAGAGATCAGTTCCCAAATGGCTATGAAGATAGATGGCACACTTGGGGCATGGTTGGGAGACCATGTCAGGTTGAGAGACCATGTCAGATTAGGCACCATAAATTTGAAATGGTACCAATCTACAGGGGTGCAAAATTTCCCCTGATAGGCCCCTATTGTCTGACTTGATAGGGCCCCAAGGAATGGAGGGTATTGAGGGTGAGTTTATATTATCAACAATGGGAGTCCAGCCTTTCAGGAAGTTGAGGCCAAGAAGGAACCGGGTGATGGTGAACGAACCGGAGGGCTCCAAGTTAGTCTCAGCTCAGTGGTGGCAGAATGAGAGGGTGTGAAAGATGGAAGGAGGGGAGGTCCTGAAGGGATATATTGAAACTCAAGGTTTTAGAAGAATTGTAACTCCAAGGTATGGCAAGATCCTAAAAGCGAACAAATGAATAAAGTCATCATATAGGACAGAAGATGTTTTTTTTGTGTGCATTGTCTGAGATCATTCAAAGGCAAGCCAATCTAGAGTTGGCAGTGAGGCTCCAGCAGTCCCATGATATATGGGGAATGTTAGAACATTTGGCATCCCCTGGAGAGAGTTGCGGAGGGAAATGGTTGACTAGGTTTCGATAAAGGCAAGGAGGTGAAAAGTGCCATCCAGAAGGAGGGTGAGGCTGGGGAGGAGCTAATTAATAATTAAACAATCAGAGTGCAGTGCAGTGGAAATGTATTTATAAAGTGCTGAGGGAAAAATGGATGACAGGAGTTGTTAATCAGACTGGTCAAGCTCAAGAAGGATCAGGACAAACTTCCCAGAAGTGATGCGGGGATCCTGAAAGACCGCCCTAGTTACCTAGGTAAAGTGGGGAGGGACAAGGTAAGGGGGAAGTAGGTGCCATGCTTCAAGCCAGTGGATAAAATATTTCACAGAGATATGGCACCTCTGGTATGGCCATAGGTTCCAAGTGGCAGAATTGAAGAGAAGTTTATGGAGTATCGTCCATCACTAACATAGCTTCTGATCACACTGAAAAATATCTCTTTTTGGCCAAATGGAGCACAGGCGGGTGAAAGGAAACATGGTGTTGCTGAGAATGCCATAGACTTCCCTACAGATTATACCAGATGCAATATTTTATTCCCAACCCGTAACAGCCAGAATTAAAACACTAGACACAAAACTTGCTCCAAAAGAACACACTCCTGTTAAATTCATCCAGCTTTTTATTGAAAAGTTTTGTGGTTATAACGCACTTGAGGTAAAAAGGAAGCAACTGGTTGTTTCCTGGGTTTGGCGGTGACGGGATCACACCATGCCCACTGTGCCCACCCGCTCTCTTCTTCCCTTCCCCCTCCCGCCCCCTTCCCTTTCCTTTCCTTCTCTCCGTCAGACTATTACTAAGGCAGGCGTCACAGATTTGATATAACTGAATTTACGGACTAGATCTACGGACACTTTAAAACAGATTCTCAAGTCATTTGCCCTTGAAATTCTTCGTTTTTCTTGTCTCGCTTGCCAGGTTTGTGTCCCAGTTATCTTGCACACAGCATGGTGCATAGGTGCAGAGCATGGCTTATAGTCATTTACTGACGAATAACCCGGTGAAGGACTATATGAATAAGTAGGTAGAACAAACAACATTATCAAGAATTAGCTCAGAAATGCTGACACTTGAACAGCAGGGGGCAGCAAAACTTAGCTTTTTAAAAAAACTTTGCAAGTCAATAGTGTCTAACGTCCTTTGTTGTATTGACTTTCTATAAGAAAGACACACATACACACATACACACAGAGGTGCTCTAATTTAAAGTCAATTCTAAAGTGACAAGTGAACTCTACTTGGGCTGCGTCTAACAATGCATGTACTTTTCCACAGTCCTTTCTTCAAGGACCCTAAACTGTTCATACTGCGTTATATATCAATGGCCAGCAGATGGCAGTACTTTTCACTGTCGGGATTATAGAACAAGATTTTGAGAAAAAAATAAAACCTTTAGAGGGCATGAAATATTTAAATTGTTAAAGATTTATCTATCTATGGATGAGGAGCAAGGGAAATGACTTGAAAGAATCTCAAGCCGATTCTGTGCCGAGCACAGAGGCAGCCAGGAATTCTTTATTTTAAAAACCATAGAAGTAAAGTCCGTATGAAGTAGAGGATGAAATCTTCTAGATCTCAAATGTCTTGATGAAAGAAAGGTAGAATTTTAACCATGGGTACATTGTTCATTTGGAAGCAAGGTGATAATGAAAATGTTTTAAAATGTCAAGTTTGAGTCTTACAAAAGGTGAGCTGTAATTGATGGCAATCATTTGGATTTCACTGTGTACTTTTAGAATGTTCCTTTATCAGATTTTTCAATGATCGATTCACAGATGTTAGCCAAGGGAAGGACACCTTCACACCTACACAATACTTCCAGATTACTGATCAATAGCACTGAATGACTTCCTGCCCTGTCCCTCGGCCACAGTATTTAAGTATCAGCAGAGTACTCAGAGGCTTTTACATTTTATCTTTTTCAAACATTTAACTACTTTAGTTGGCTTTTAACATTCAGGTTGAAAGTAGGAACCACGGCTGTAGTAGGAATACTTGAACTGCAAGGGCAATCCAGACCAGCTGGCTCGGAGCGGGACCGCCCTGGCCAGACTCTGCAGGCAGGATGGGAGACTTCCATCTGGGTGAAGGAGCTTGGCTGCTTTTTAGATCTTCCATTCCTTCCTCGCGCAGATAAACAATAACTGTTTGGATGGGATTAAAAAGCAATCCGTTGCATTTCTGCATGTAATGAAAAGTGCCCCTGTCTTCGGCTCTTTGATTTCCCACATGAAGCCCAGTTTGGATTTAACTACAATAACAAAGGGCACTAGAAAAAACAGAAGGGCATATTTGCTTAAATTGCTGTTTGCACCAAAAGAAACTCCCTAATGGGGTTATCACTGGGTCAGGCTGCACTCTGTTTTTCACCAAGGCTGAATGGAGGGAAAATGGATTCAGAAAGCGAGATGGGTTTAGATTCTTTGAACACCACTATTTTAATAAAGTTTGGCCTTTTTGGCAAAACAGGCTCTGAGCTCTTCTATTTGATTAGCAACTGAAACATACATCAAAAGGGGTTAGAAATCCCAAAGAATGGTCAACTACCAGGAAATGACCCTTAGATTTCAATTTGTTTCCAAAGACTATCACTGCTCCCTGTGCGAGGATGTGGACTGGAAGCATGGCCTCTGACCCTACACTATTTTGGTGTTGAATATTGTCCCATTCATTCTCTGCTTCAATTTCCTCATCTGTAGAATGAGGAGGATAATAGCCGATTGGCCCTTCTGTAGAATGAGGAGGATAATACAGATTGGGGTGAGAGTTCAAGTTAACACTTGTAAAGCACTGTGAAGGCAGTGAGAACTATGCGTGTTAAAGGTGATAATGATCTACCAGGCACTGCTTGAGGCACTGAGAAAACAGATGGATTAAACAGAAAACTGGCACCAGGAAGCCGTTTAGTCTGTGCATCGGGGGCTGGAGAGAGGAAGCCCACTGCGCTGCTGAGCTATGCTCATCTCCAAAACCAAGCTGCAACTTCTGAGTTACATCTAATATTCACCGAACAAATGTAGGAAGCCTGCTATGTGGAAAGTTCTGGAAAATTCTACTCTGCTTGTAGGGAGTCTCTTGCTATCATAAATATTTGGAGGAAGGGTACACTTGAATGAGTAAGACACCACTTTTGGCCCTCAAGGAGCTTACAACCTGGTGGAGGAAATCAGTCTGCAGATAAATCACTGTGATTTAGAGCAGAGGCACATGGGTGAACTCGAGGGCCAGAGTAGGCAACTCTCTGCCCTGAAGAAGCAGCCATGAATTCTGATTTAGGGGGAGGATCAAACAATCAGGTCTTTGGAAAGAAGGAAATGAGTGTATATTCCCCACCCCCCCAAATCTTCTGCCCTGGGAATAATTCCTAGAAAAGAGATACTCTATGATCTTACAGGGGGACAAGACCAACTAGAGGCGAACAATTTTCCACTTTGTGTAGAAACTAAACCCTAGCAGAACTCCTGTAGCTTGAAGGAAGTGAATTTTCATTCCCATGCCAGGTAGCAAATGCTCATTCATTTCATTTCATGGTCTAACTTGAAGCACAACTAAACACACTGACAAAAGAAGATGTACTTTAGGTTGCTTAGATTGAGAGCTGTGAAATCCTTCCTCTCTCTTTGTTCAAATTAAGTTACACATTTTACACCAAATCATACTTTCTTTACAAAACATCTTCCATCTCCATGAATCTTTATGCCCTTTCTAAACACACTTACTTTAAAAAAAATAAATTTAAGACGCTATTGTTTTTTTAGGGAAGTCTCAACCAACATCAAATAATATATGCCATATGCATTGTGTATATATTTTCCTCCCTCGATTTAGTAACGCCTCTTTAAATACATATACATAAAAGTTTCCCCCTCGGTATAGAATTCAAGATAGTTAATATAATTGTTTTGCTCTTTGTAGGAAAAAAAAGTCCCATTGGGAGAAGCATAAAATGCTTCATAAAAATGCCCTGGAGTAGATTTTGATCACTGTTCTCTTCCTCATCTGGCCACTAAGAGAAAGCAGGACTGAGAGTTAAGAAAGGACTTATGCAAAGATGAGAAGCATCAGCAGAGCTTCCGACCCTGGCTGTCGGCACCATTCTGTCCCAGAGGCCACACTCTCTAACTGCTGCTCACTCAGTGAGAAGGCATTTCTGGAGTCTGGTTTCTAAGTGGATTTGCTTGGCAAACAGGGAGGATAAATCAGTGATTTCCTCCTACTTACTGAACAACGTGATGGACATCTCATACACTGCCCAGGTCACTGAGATGAGAATCTCAAGGGAAAAAAAAAAATCAGCCAAGTTCGAATAGTTGTGAGCATCCCCAGAGAATAAAAGCAATTTCTGGGGTGCCTGGGTGGCTCAGTTGTTAAGTGTCTGCCTTCGGCTCAGGTCATGGTCCGGGAGTCCTGGAAACGAGCCCTGCATTGGGCTCCCTACTTGGCAGGGAGCCTGCTTCTCCGTTTCTCACTCCCCCTGCTTGTGTTCCCTCTCTGACTGTCTCTTTCTCGGTCAAATAAATCAATAAATAAAATCTTGAAATAAAATAAAACAAAAGCAGTTTTTAACCCAACGATAATTCTATGGGGCTTATTTTAGCTGAAAATTAATCTTTGTGTCTTCATTTTTTCCTTCTTCTGTCTCAGATCTCTTTCCTCACTGCTTAGGACTTGTAGGAAAAATCCCTGAAAGATTTAAACCATAATATATTAAAGTAAAAACAAATACTGATTTGTAGGAATGAGCTAGAGAAAAGGAATAGTTTGGAGTGATGAATCCATATTTTGGGTCTGCTAAAAATTCACCACATCCTGCGAGAGAAATCAGTGGATTATGCCACTAAAAAGAAATCTAAACTGTACTTACACAGGATGACACTCAGATTTATCTTTGGTTATTGAGTGAAAGTAAAAAGAGAATGCTATGGGATGCCTGGGTGGCTCAGTCAGTTAATCACCTGCTTCAGCTCAGGTCATGATCCCAGGGAGTCTGTTTCCCTCTCTCCCTCTACCTCCCCCCTTGCTTTCTCTCACTCTGTCTCAAATGAAGAAATGAAATACTTTTTTTTAAAAAGAGAGACGGAATGCTATGATATCCAGCAAAAATGTTCAAGGCAGAATTTCCTGCAAGATTTTACTTATGGTAAGTGAAAAAAAAATACCCAATTGTTATAAGACCTTTTTTTCTAGCCAGTTCCTCTGCATTTATCCACACAGGAAACATGATTTTGTATGATTTAATTGCTGTTCTTTCTCCAGCATGGAGCATTCACCTGGAATCGAGTGCATGTTCACCAGGAAAACGAGAACACATGGCTATTGTCTTTAGCCTAGCCTGGACACTGGAGCTTACTGTTCTGAGAACAGAGAGAGAGCCAGCTCTATCAACTCTCCCTGAATCAAGTCATGGTGGAGACTAGTCTATTGTATCACATCTTCACTAGCGTGTGGATCACTATTAATCCAGTGTGGCTCCTTGGACAGGCTTAAGCTAATATTTTGATTATTGTTTTTGTTAATTTTCTTTACGATTTTTATCTCCTGTGTGAAGTCATTGCTTGTATTCTCTGAATACTTAATTAGTAGGCCTTTTTAAAAAAGATTTTATTTATTTATTCGACACAGAGAGAGATCACAAATAGGCAGAGAAGCAGGCAGAGAGAGAGGAGAAAGCAGGCTCCACGCCGAGCCTGAGATCATGATCTGAGCTGAAGGCAGAAGCTTTAACCCACTGAGCCACCCAGGCGCCCGGCTTTTTTTCTTATACACTTGAATATGGATATGAACAATTCTTCACATTTGATGAAAATATTTTTCCTTTCAATTATTGCTTTGTGATTTACATATTTGTGATTTTATAAATTTTTGTATATTTGAATATTTTCTTTTGAATCTTTGAATCTTTTTTATTGCATCTGGGTTGTATCAAAATAGAATTACCTTGTATTTTTTAAAAGAATTTATTTATTCACGTGAGAGAGAGAGAGAGCAAGAGCGAGAATAAAGCAATGCGGAGCGCCAGAGAGAGAGGGAGAAGCAGACTCCCTTGCTGAGCAGGGAGCCTGACACAGGACTCCATCCCAGGACCCTGGGATGATGACCTGAGCCCAAGGCAGATGCTTAACTAACCAAACCTCCCACGTGCCCCAGAATTACCTTGCTCTTCATTTTTCTTCTTTTTTTATCCTCACATGTAGATTCTTAACCTTGGGGTTTATTTTCATATAGAGCATAAGAAAGATTTTTAGGAAAATAACATTCTAAAAAACTACCATACTAAACAGCTGTTATTTGTGTTTTTGAAATAAGGTATTCTAAATAAGGGAGAACTACAGCAAGATTCTATAGGAGGCTAAGAACAGATAGCTGATTCTCCGAGTAGAGAGACCCTTTGCTTTCCCTTTGTGTTAGATTGTCCTGATTCCAAACAACAAACTCCAGACAAAGGGAGAAATCTGTGTCCCAAATAGAGCAGAGTTTAGACCTGAAGACCATGTCAAGGTCTCACTGTTTGCTTGCTTGGCTGATCTAATTTATCTTTACTTTTCATGAAACTAATCTTAAGTGCAGACACTGTTCATGCTCCCGAATTAAGGGATGCTTAATGTACTTAGTGCAAGCTAAAAATATTGATTTCTTAATGTATTACTTAAACACATATATTATGGCACCAGTTCCTGGCAGAAACTATTTTGATTTAATTCTTTTAATGAGCAAAAAATAAAAGTGCTGTTTGCGGTTGGAAATGTAAGTGTACTTAGCAATAGGTCCAGCCTTGATAAGGTTATAATCTAGAAATTCTACCTAAATACTGTGTCTAGTATTTCTGTGTCTAGTATACTCTAGACACAGAAAGACTTTGTCTTTGACTTTTTAAGCATTTCATTTCAGTATATCAAACATTTATTGAGTAACTCCTCTGTGCCAGGGATGATGCTAGGGTGTTGGGGGTAAAAAAGATAAATAAAAAGATTTTGCTGAGGCAATTGAAAGCCTACTTGTAGACAGGCACATACACAGATAAATGCAATGTAGTTCAAGTCCTGAAATTCAAAGCATTTAACTGTTGGTGTCCAGGATTTTAAGGGAGGCCCATACTTTCCTTTTCATACGACTGTTCTCCTACCCTCTTTGGTACTGTCCCCAGTCCAAAAGAAAAGGGCTTTAGAAACACACAGGCTCCCCTCCCAACACCCTCTCCAACCTGTTCCTCCACCTGCTACATCATCACCCTATCCCAGGAAGGGAGCTGTACTTAGAATTAATTTCCCCCTTTCCCTAAGAGACCGTGGAACTAACGATCGTGTCTCACGTCCTCACTGACCTTAGCCACCACAAGTGCAAGCCTCTCAGATCCACGCAGGGACCCCCATCCATACATTTCAGGAGAGTCCTTTATCTGAGCCACTCTCCTGTTCCTTCCCAAATGGCTATTCTTTCCAGCGTAGCCTTTGGAACACAGAGCTTGAATAGCAACATCTCTTCCCTTCAAGCCCTTCTCTGAATCCTCTTTCCATACTCTTCTTTGAATACCTTTACCTTCTTGCTCTGAGACCTGGTGGCCATGTTTGCTCTCACACTCCACATGTCCAGGTCCTGGAGGCGGGAATGTGGAATAGCTATTCTCCTTGCTTCTCATCATCTCATCACATGTCTCCTTCAGACACGCCGGCTCTCTCGTGGTGGTACTAGTCTGTCTTCATTTCCTACCCACCCAGTCATTCTGCTTCATGCCTGGCAGATTTTAGCAGCCGGCTCACTGCATTTCCGTCCATCATGCTCCTGACATCATTTTTGGTGACTTCAATGTCTGTGTTGATGTTTGGTCCTCAAATTTGCTTGCGTATTTGAATCATCTGAGGATGTTTTTAAAGATTATCTGGGGCACCTGGGTGGCTCAGTTGGTTAAGCGACTGCCTTCGGCTCAGGTCATGATCCCAGAGTCCTGGGATCAAGCCCCACATTGGGCTCGCTGCTCGGTGGGAAGCCTGCTTCTCCCTCTCTCACTCCCCCTGCTTATGTTCCCTCTCTAGCTGTGTTTCTCTCTGTCAAATGAATAAATAAAATCTTTGGGGGGGGGATAAAAGATTACTGGGCTTAGCCCCTCCCAAGCCCCAGAAATACTGATTGAATTATTCAAGATAGGATGCAGACATTAGGTTTGTTTGTTGTTTGTGTTTTCAACTCACAGGTTGTGAGTTGTGAGTTGATTTGAACGCGCAGGCAGGATTCAGAACCCTTTACTTAGGAGATCAATTCCACTACCTTAACCTCACTCCAGCACCTCTCCACCCACCTCCCTCCCATACTCACCTGCTCCCACAGTTATACCTTAGATCTTGTTATTACATCAGCAATCTTCAAAATCCGATTTGCCATCACCCCACTTTGTGATATCCTCAGCACCTTTTCCTCACCCCAAAATAACACCATCCCAGTAATTCAGGGATCTACTTCATAGAGTGTTACCATAATGTCCTTGGATGCATCCCCAACTTTCATCTGTCTCCACCTCCCCTGGACTTCTGTGACAAAACCCAAACCCTGACGATATTCAGCTCTGTCTTTCCCACGTCTGCAATCAAGCAGCCAAAGGGATGGGATGGGAGAAAAGGACATTTGCTTTGCATGCATTGCCACAAAATCCACCACCTCCTTGTGTACTCTCATGTCCTGGCTTCCCTGCTCGGTCCAAAGGATGAGAAGCTCCTGCTCCTCCTGAGAACCCTTTCTCCACACTGAGCTCATTGCCTCACGGGATCGTCCTCATTGGTACAGATAGACCGCCATGTCAATAACGTAGGAGCAAACGTTTCCTAGACCTATTCTCACACTCTGGTTCCCTTCTTGGGGTCCTCTTTGTACAAAACTTAACAGGCTTTCCTGTGTTCCCTGTCACACGCTCTCACTCACTTGGCTCTAACTCACTTCAGTACAGACTGAGTCTCACTACTTCCCTGAAACTTCTCTGCGAAAATCACCAGCAATCTCCATATTGCCAAGAGCAGTGGTCAATTTTCTTCTTCTTCTCCTTCTTCTTCTTAATAAATTTTAAATCCGAAAAATTTTTAAATTTTTAAACGATGACCCACAGTGGTACATCGTTTCAGGTGCACAACACAGTGATTCAACTTTTCTGTAGTGATGCTCAAAAGCTCCCTTTGGTCACCACAAAATGTTATTACAACCTATTGGCTCTGTTCCCTATGCTGTGCCTCTCATTCCTGTGACATAGATTATTCCATAACTAGAAGCCTGTGTCTCCCATTTCCCTGCAACCATTTTGGCCACCCCAACCCTCTCCCCTCTGGTAACCATCAGCAGTCAATTTCTAATCTTGGGGTTATGCAACTTCCCAGCAGATCGGGCACACACATCATCCCCTTGGAAACACTCTCCTGGCAACCCCCCCCCCCCCCACCGCCCGCACACATACTCTCTGGGCCATCCTCCCTTCTAACCTTTTTTTTGCTTCCTCGCCTCCAGAGTTGTCCAATTGGAGTGGTCAGCTGCCAGTTCTTGGTCCTGCCTTCCTCACAGGCTGTAATCACTCCCTAGCTGAGCTCATCCAGGCACCTGGTTTTAAGTAGCATCTTCTTGCTGATGAGAATCCCTCTTCCTCCTTCCCCCTAAGATTCAGGCCTGAATATCTCACTACCTATTGGATACTTGCACTTATATGCTTAAATAGCATAACATGTTAAAACCAAAATTATTAAATTTTTTCTTCTCCAATCTGCTCTTTACATAGATTCTCTTTTTCAGTAAACGGCATCACCATCGCCTACGGTACACAATCAATGTCTAGGTGTCAGCCCGGGGCGCCTGGGTGGTTCAGTCGGTTGAGCTTCTGACTCTTGGTTTCTGCTCAGGTCCTGATCTGAGGGCTGTGAGCTCGAGCCCTGGGACAGACTCCGTGTTCAGTGGGGAGTATGTCTGAGAGTCTCTCTCTCCTCTCTGACCTTCCCCCCACACACTCTGTCTCTGAAATAAATAAATCCTTAAAAACTACGTCTAGGTGTCATTCTTTATTTTCTTAAACTGAACTTATCTTCAGCTCAGTCTCGTCGGTGGTACCCACAAGGTATGCCTTGAATCTGACAATTCTCACCACATACACCTCTCTTATTGTGGTCCAAGTGGATATGACTTCTGGCTGTGGCATTAATTAAATTCCTAACTTGTCTTCCTGTTTTTCTCCTGCTTTTTTCCAATTGGTTCTCCATGTAGCAGCAGACTATGTTTCCAAAATATAAATATAATTCCTTAGGCCCACTTACAGCTCTCCTGGGCCTGCTCTTACAGGCCTTACCAGGCTCTCTGTGTCCTAGCTCCTGAATCACCCTCCTGACCTCGTGACCGGCTCTCCTTGCTGGTCTGCTGAAGTCAAGCAGTCTGGCTTTGCTTTCTGGAATTCACTAAGCTTGATTTATTGTGTTGATTTTGCCCAGACTGCTGCTCCCCTCTACCTTCATACTGCTCATTTCCTCATTTCATAGAAGGGGTACCTTCTGTGAGAAGAAACACCCAGGCCTCCTTGTCTTCCCTTCCTTTACTTTCCTTTATTTCCTCCATATTGCTCATCACTACCTGAACTCAAATGTTTATGTTTACTTTTTTAATATTTGTTTCTCTGACTAGAATACAAACCTCCTGAGGGTAGAACTCTTAGCTGTCTTGTTCAAAGTGGCATCTCCCATGCTTAGAAATAGAGCCTAGGATCTGGGAGATGCTCAAAAAACATTTGTTCAATGAATGAATGAAAGGCGTAAATCATCACTAAAACTTACGTATTCATGCAAAGAGGATTGCTATTGCTATTACTATATTGCTCATTAAAAACAAACGGGCATCTGCGTGGCTCAATCGATTTTACACCAATTTGACTTTGGTTCAAGCCATGATCTTCGGGTCCTGGGATGGGAGCCCTGAATCAGGCACCCTACTCAATGGGGCGGTCCCTCCACCCGCTCGCGCTCTCCTTCTCCGTCCCTCAAATAAATAAGTAAATCTTAAAAAAAAACAAACCAAAACAAAACCCACGACTGCTCCTGTGTGTCTGGACCACCGAAAACTGTCTCACCTACCCTGGAACACCACCGCAGTCCGGTAAGGGCGCTGTTGCGTACCTCGGAACACGCGATCTCGCTGACCCGGGCTGCTTCACGCGGGCGGGGCCCTGGCAACACTGTTGCTTGATTACAGACCGACTGGCTGGCCTGGCTTAGGATCCAGTCCAAAGGGGCGTCCGTGCTCAGGTGGAGGCTGGCTGCTGGGTGTGATGAGGCAGCTGGGAGCACAACGTCATTACTGTCCGGTTTATGATCTTAGCAAATTTAGAACACCTTGAATTTCCAATATTAGAGGACTGGGTAAATACATAGTATAGAATGTTATACTAAAGTCGCTAAGATGATATCAATAAAAAGCTTTGAATGATGCCTTCCGTGTACGGTGTATTGTTGAGTGTAAGAAGCAGGGGATGAAGTTGTTGATGCTAGTGACTTCGATTTTGTTAATCCCCCCCTGCCCCCTCTCCTTCTTCCTCTCTCTCCCTCCCTCTCTCTCTCTCTCTCTCTCTCTCTCTCTCTCTCTCTCTCTCTGTGTATGTATCTTCTTATCGATCTCTCTGTATATATCTTCATAACTATCTATATCTTCTCAAGAAAAAAAAGAAATATACTAAAAATTTAATAGGGCTCCTTTTTTCCTGGATGGTGGCAAAAAAGACAATAGGAATATTCCCCTTAGAGGTGATTTTATTTTTTCTTTATAGTTTTATGAACTTTTTTTGAATTAAATTAATTACAATAAAAAGCCACGTTACTTAGAAACCTTCCCATGAGAAGAACACGCCAAGATTTAATGCATTGTTGGAAACTATATTTATACTTCTGCATTATATATACATTACAGATGAAACTATATGATTAAAATATGATATATAGATACGTGTTATATATGTATTTGTCTCCTAACAGATTAGAATATATTGCATATATTGTGTTTACACACATACACATATATAACTTCATAGATGAGTGAGTTCCTTGGAAACTTTGAACTGCTACTACTTTAGTTCAAGTTCTGAAGTATGATTTTATGATAATTACTTTAAATGACTGCCAAATATTTAGTTTTCTATTCTAAAGAAAGTACAATAAAGATAAATAAGTCCAAGGGCAATTATATCATTTAGTGAGACTATAAAGTTAAAGTCCAATTATTTAAAGATGGAACTATGGAATAATGGGAGCTACCTTTTAACACTATTATTCATTTTATAAATTCAAATATATCCCTGGTAAATTATAATGACTTCCTTTTTTACCCCTAAATGATGCAGGCATACAAAGTAGAAAATTGAGCTAGTCCACAGTAAATCTCAAAGATTAGTTTATTATAATTCAAATATTAAGGCCTAGGACTGGGCACCTGGGTGGCTCAGTTGGTTAAGCGACTGCCTTCGGCTCAGGTCATGATCCTGGAGACCCAGGATCGTGCCCTGCATGGGGTTCCCTGCTCGGCGGGAAGCCTGCTTCTCCCTCTCTCACTCCCCCCTGCTTGTGTTCCCTCTCTGGCTGTGTTTCTCTCTGTCAAATAATAAATAAAATCTTGAAAAAAATAAAGACAACATGAAAAAGAGTAATAATATTCATTTGGAGCTGAGAAACAAAACTTAAGGATTTAGTTTCCTTTTAATTAGGATGTCCTTCTGTTTGTTTAAATCAGGTTTAGGCACTAATTCTTTCATTTGTTTATTTTATAAGTATTTACAGAGCATCTACTGTGCCAAGTGCTAAGAATACAGTGGTGAAAAAGAGACGAACCATAGCTTCTTGAAATAGACCATACATTAGTCAACTGATTGCACAATTTATCAGGGAGTTGAAATGATGATGTATATTAAGAAAGTTAAAGTGGGTTGAACATTAAGTTGGAGGTGGAGTATAGAATCTCAAGGGATCCTTTCTTCTAAAGAAATATTTAAAGCTTCTACCCCTATTCACCTAAAGCACCCTACCAGGGGGTGAAATCCATTTTTCTTTGTGGTCTAGATGAAAACTGATTGTATAATTAGCCACTGACATGCTTGAGATATCCCACAGGAATGAGAGCAAAGCCAGATATTTGCCAATGTCCAGATAGTGTTCCTAATACCCCAAATGCCCCACAATGTTAGGGTCTCAAATTGCTATTTGTCTAGTGACAAGTGGTCAAATATCCTCTGATCATTCTGAACCAACAAACATATTTCTGTAGTAGATGCTGGATAAAAGGACAGGGAGAAGTGGGAGAGGCTAAAAGATAAGAAAATCAGAGGCCCTTTTTTAGATCCCTACTATGGACCAGAAGGATTGCAGGTTTATAGCTAATCCTCCTGAGAACTCTGTAGCACAGTCATTATCCTAATCTAGAGACGACAAAACTGAGGTCAGGAAACACAGAAGGATTCATTCAGGGACACTTAGCAAATGTAGATCCGTGGTTCATATTCAGCTCTTTCCAACCCCAGATACAGGGCCGCTTTAAAATACTTCCGTGCTAACATCAGAGTGTCTATGAGGGGAGGAAAGAGAGTAACTGGAGAAGAAAGTGTGGGTGCATCGGAATTATCCTGAAAATGCAGGCATGAAGGATGCTAGCAGACACAATTTATAACGTTTAACTGCCTAATTTGATTTATTGCCATTCTAACTGCAGTTTGCTTTTTTAACCCTCCTCTTCTCCAATCCTGCCAGGAACTGTTTCACCAGGAGGCTCAACCCGTCCTACGCAGATAGGTCATTGGGGTAGACTGAGTTTGGAGTCTCAATTCTTCATTCTGCCATGACAGATTTATATCGTTCCCTCCCTTGCCTTGTTCCCATATGAATGAAGTGTACTTTTCTTACTCTTCAACTTTGGCCCTGGACGTGGAACCCACTTCGGTGACAAAAGCAGACACCAGAACCATATGTGATCGGTGCTCCAGGGTTCCCCCATGAGAAGAACATGCCTCACCTGGATAGCTCTTTCCCAGCCCGCCCAGCCCCACAGCAAAGACAGTTAGAACGGACTTGAACCTTTCTGCACCCAGGAGCCAAAGCTTGCCCACCCACAGCCTGAAATCAGCCTAGAAGAACCAGACCCTGTCTTGTAAAGATGTGTAACTTGAGTAAACGTTTACTGCTGTAAGCCACCGAGTTTAGGGATCATTTGTCATGCAGTGACCTCACACCTCCAGGTGACTAATAGAGCCATCATGAGCCCATAAAATTCTGGAGGTACAGAAGAAGAAAGATACTCTTCCCAATTTTAATTCTTTCTGAATCAACAAGCCAGACAGCCAGAAATGAAGGGATGAGTAGGGAACTTGAATACAGGACCGGAGCTCATGTGAGAACTGTTCCTACACCTTTATTTGCATGAGCAGGGGAAAGCTAGAAGGTGAGGGGTGAAGGGGAGCCTCACCGAGGGCAAAAGCTGTTCCCCAGCCAGACTCCTAAGCTTTGCCCTGGGAGCCAAGCGACTGTTGACTGTCAGAGGAAGAAAGACGATAAGGAACAAAGGATTAAAGCAATTGGTCTTGGCTCTCAGCTCTGCAGCCTTACAAACGAAATTAATAAATGGCTAAACGTCGTTTTTATGTTACCAGCTGCCTTCATAATAGTAACCACAACTCATTTCCCTAGAGAATGACATCTTAAGCCAACTAGGGCTTAGGCCTCCTTAGATATATCGGTGTATACTTTGCTCATGAAGTAAGCTATAGATTAAAGTCACTGGAACAAAGTACTAAAACTGAAGGTGCTTGAGGCAATTTTAGTCTCAGTATAGATCATTGCCTGCTGAAGGATTTACCACAGAAATGTAGTATTCAGACTTATGCAGGTGAGGATTTACAGTAATATTTAGTAAAAAACAGTCATGGGGCTTATCATGAAATAGACTCATGTGATATGTCTGACATGCCTAAGGAATTTGGCATGGCCACTAGAGCTCTGCTACATGATGCCAGAGACACTACTATGAGGTGGTTTACTTCCAGAGACACAACTATTTGACTTATACAGAGACCCTCCCCCAAAACACCCCACTTTACCTCCATTAAAAACATCCAGATGCTGTCCCCAGTTTTAAGCCACTTTTTCATAGATTTAAACCATCTTCTAATGGATTTCTTTCCTTGGCTAATCCCTTTTTATTGCCCCCCCCCTTTTTTTAGGTTCATGGACTTCTTTCACGGAAAATAGTACTAGAACTAAGAGGGTATTTTTGCCACTTGAGCTATATGAAAAATTTATCCTATGATTGTGAGATGAAGATTTTCCAGAAAAATGCCTTTCATATGAGCAGGCCAATTTTCTAGTTTTTAAAGCCAGGTGTTATGTGATTCTCAAGCCCAGTCAACCACCGCGTCACATCCTATTTTAGGGAGGAGTGGCAAGAATAATGTCACTAAAGAAAACAAACAGAAGTTTCTTTCTTTCTTTCTTTTTTTTTTTGTCTTCTTCATAGTCCGAACCGTGAGACTATCTTACAACAAAATATTTCTGTATCAGGTGATTAGCTTCCCTTGGTTGAGACTCAAAATTTCTCATCTAAAAATCAAGGGAGTAATAGTACCTCCTTATTGGTTTCCCATCGCTACTGCAACAAAGTATCACAAACTCAGTGGCTAGAAACAACACACACTTATTTTTCAGTTTTGTAGGACAGAAGCCTGATGTGGGTCTCGCTGGATTAAACTTGAGATGTTGGCAGGGCTGCATTCTTTCTGGAGATGCGAGGGAAGGATCCGTTTTTTGTTTTGTTTTGTTTCGCCTTTTCCAGCTTCTAGAAGCAACCACTCTTTGGCTTGTGGACCTCTTCCATTCTCAAAGCCAGTAAGAGCCAATCAAATCAAATCTTTTTCACATTGTATCGCTCTGGCACTGACTCTTCTCCCTCTCCCTTCCCTGTTTAAGAACTCTTGTGCCTGGGGTACCTGGATGGCTCTAGTCAGTGGAGCCCACAACTATTTTTTTTTTTTTAAGATTTTATTTGTCAGAGAGAGAGGGAAAGGGAGAGTACAAGCAGGAGGAGTGGCAGGCAGAGGGAGAAGAAGGCTCCCCACGCAGCAGGGAGCTTACTGCAGGACTGGATCCCAAGACCTTGGGATTGTGACCTGAGCCAAAGGCAGACACTTAACGGACTGAGCCACCCAGGCATCCTGGAACCTACAACTCTTGTTCTCAAGGTTGTGAGTTGGAGGCCCACATTGGGTATAGAGATTACTTGAAGAAGAAGAAGAAGG
>PITA01015955.1:0-48235 GCA_004023965.1 Spilogale gracilis
TGGAGGCATAGTATTCCATTGTATATATGTACCACATCTTCTTTATCCATTCATCTGTTGATGGGCACCTTGGCTCTTTCCACAGTTTGGCGATTGTGGCCATTGCTGCGATGAACATTGGGGTACATGTGGCCCTTCTTTTCACTACATCTGTATCTTTGGGGTAAATGCCCAGTAGTGCAATTGCAGGGTCATAGGGCAGCTCTATTTTTAATTTTTTAAGGAATCTCCACACTGTTTTCCAAAGCAGCTGCACCAGTTTACATTCCCACCAACAGTGTAAAAGGCTTCCCCTTTCTCCACAGCCTCTCCAACACTTGTTGTTTGCTGACTTGTTAATTTTGGCCATTCTGACTGGTGTGAGGTGATATCTCAGTGTGGTTTTGATTTGAATTTCCCTGATAGCTAGTGACGCTGAACATTTTTTCATGTGTCTGTTAGCCGTTTGTATATCTTCTATGGAGAAGTACCTCTTCATGTCTCTTGCCCATTTTTTTGATGCGTTCATCTTCTTTTTGGATGTTGAGTTTGAGTAGTTCTTTATAGATCTTGGATACCAGCCCTTTGTCTGTAGTGTCATTTGCAAATATCTTCTCCCATTCCGTGGGTTGCTTCTTTGTTTTGTTGATTGTTTCCTTTGCTGTACAGAAGCTTTTTATTTTGATGAAGTCCCAGAAGTTCATTTTCGCTTTTGTCTCCTTTGCCTTTGGAGATGTGTCTTGAAAGAAGTTGCTGTGGCCGATGTCAAAGAGGTTACTGCCTATGTCCTTTTCCAGGATTTTGATGGATTCCTGCCTCACGTTGAGGTCTTTCATCCATTTCGAGTTTGCCTTTGTGTGTGGTGTAAGAGAATGGTCTAGATTCATTCTTCTATACATAGCTGTCCAATTTTCCCAGCACCATTTATTGAAGAGACTGTTCTTTTTCCACTGGATACTTTTTCCTGCTTTGTCAAAGATGATTTGCCCATAGATTTGTGGGTCCATATGTGGGCTCTCCACTCTGTTCCATTGGTCTATTTCTCTGTTTTTGTGCCAGTACCATGCTATCTTGGTAATCACAGCTTTGTAATAAAACCTGAAGTCAGGTAATGAGATGCCCCCAGCTTTGCTTTTCTTCTTCAGCAATTCCTTAGCGATTCAGGGTCTTTTTTGACTTAACAATCTTTTCATTTAAGTTCTATATGCCAGGCAATGTATTTTGATGCTTTGTATGCGGGCAAAGGACTCAGAAGGCAGCTCTAAAAGCCAGACAGTCTCTGTTGATTTTGGGTTTGAGATCCAAGTAATTACTCTTGAAGCTGGACTACCCAGAAAATAATTACGTTGTTTGTTCAGGGACCTTCCAGGTAAACAGGATTGTACCTACAGTAGTGAAAGCAACAAAAAGGGTTGCCCCAGCAATCTGGGTTGCCTCAGATTGTCCTGATGGAAGTCTCTCCATCTTGTGTTGTAAATTTCATCACTTTGCCCCTGCTTAGTCAAGAGTAATTTATACATGATTGTCAGTCTGATGTCTTATAATGAGCATTTCTTATTATCTCTCATGTGATGGAGAAGAGGAATGAGTGGTGTTGGTTTCCCAGTATGCTAAGCTTGCTGCTCTTCTGAATCTGATATATAATATTTCTATCACTGGAATAACATAAGCACATGTTTTTGCACTCCACTCTGTATCTTTGTCATCTCTGAAGCAAAGACCAAAAAAACATTGCTTCACTAAGAACATTCCTTCTTAGATGAGTTCCCCTTAACAACTGAAGAACATCTATTAGTGTTTATTAACCAAATTTGTAACACAATTTTTTTCTTCTAGGGCAATAAATGGCTTATCTGTGGTGCCTGGGTGGCTCAGTTGGTTGGGCGACTGCCTTCGGCTCAGGTCATGATCCTGGAGATCCGGGACCGAGCCCCACATCAGGCTCCCTGCTCAGCGGGAAGTCTGCTTCTCCCTCTCTCACTCCCCCTGCTCGTGTTCCCTCTCTGGCTGTATTTCTCTCTGTCAAATAAATAAAATCTTTAAATAAATAAATAAATAAACAAACAAATAAACAAATAAATAAATGGCTTATCTATCCTAGTAGGGCAGAATATCTTCTTCATTAGGAATGATTCCATTTTTTGCATGCCTCACTAAGTTTTGGGGTACAAATATGCTGCGTTCAAAGGTGAGCTTGAAGCTAGGAGACTCGAGTTCTTTGTTCTTTGTAAAATTACCATGAAGGGTGTGGGTGGAGGGTGCAGATAAAATGGTGTAAAACATTCAAAATGCCCAAGAAACAAAATGAAGGTATTAGCTCCTTCAGAACTCTACCTTTACACAAATATTTCTCTTTATGAAATTTCTAAATTGAATTTGAGGTTGACAATGCAGCTTTGTTCATTCTATCCACATCTAAAACTGAGAGGTGCTGAATTTAATGAGATGAAATAATAGCAATTTAGCCTAAGACTTGAAGACAAAGACAAGATGACAAATAAGATTCATTTTTCCCTGCTTCCTGGTTTTCTCTCATTAATGTGAAAAATTCACACACTTTACATTTTGAAAGAAATAATTACAGTAATCAGAATCTGACTTTTATGAAATATAAATTTTGAGAAGCCATTTATTCCTACTGGCATCAATGTAATTTTAATAGTAAGTATCTTTAATCTACCAATTATATAGCATATATCTAATGGCACAGAGCAACATTATCCTCTGTTTGATCAATGTTAAATGTTCTAGAGTCTGATCATGTAGATTCTACCCCTGGTCTGAATGAGCTATGCATAAAAAGCTGTAGGAAAAGATGAATTATACAAGTATGTTCTTTGAAATTAAAGAAAAAAAAAACAGACACAAAAATGGGATGTTTTATTTTGGGGAGGGTACTTTGTTCTTTCTGAGCATAACACTGTGGGGATGTTAGAGGGTCTGTGTAGGATACAGAAGAATATTAGATTGCCAACTGAGCAGAGATATTCCAGAGAGTGAAGATCCAGAACGGAGAGTGGGGTCTCCATCATCCTCTAGTTCTGGGAGGTTGACAGGTTATCAACCTTTTTGGTCAAAGAAGTAGGTTATTTCTCATCTATAAAGCTATTTTCCATATCAGTTATTTGAAATAACATTTACTTTGAGTTCCATTTTAAATGTCTTTCCTTCCATTAAAAAAGTTATCTCAACGAGAACTGAGCAATGCACAGAACTGGTGACTTACCATGCTGTACACATGAAACTACTGTGGCCGGGTATGTTAATCATACCTCAATTAAAAATGTAACAACTAGAAAATTTAGAACATGTATAAATGATTGAAAGCAGTATTTACATGGATATGTTTTTTTCTGTACTTTTTAACTCTTATTACTGCTGAATAAAAAAAGAAACCTGAGGGGGGTGGGGTGGGGGGTGGTTCAGAGTATGAATGAGGGAGGAGAAAGGAGATTCTTTACAGCAAAGAAGAAAAGAGTTAGTCCTGAGGCCACTCAACAGAGATTAAGCACCTGATCAATGTGGTTTAAGATCTTCTTTTAATGGCTGAGAAGGCAGTCTCAGACTTATTTTCTGTTAAATGAACATCTTAGGTGATCTCTAAAATCCCTTATAGCTCTAAATTTCTGAAATTTTGGCCTTAGCTTTATTTAGCCCTTTTGTGTGGGTTTGAATGATCTACCTGATTTCTCTCCAGATATCTTTTCTCTCCCTCTGAAATAGCAGTATGACCAGGGCACTTTAGCTGACTCTCAGGAAAAAAAAATAAAAAAGCCAAATTTTCAAAGAGCCAAAGAGATAGCTCTATGTCCTTCACTCTGGGTGTGCTGGGCATTGTCTATCTGACCTTCAGGCGGTTACTGGATTCTATAGATGTTCTACCTTTGGTGGTTTCTACTGAGAATTTTGGAGCTCTGTAGGGGTAGAATGAAGTTGTAGAAAATTGACAGTAATGCACACAATTCTTATCCATAGCAATATAAATGCATTTTATATGCTAAGTAGACAAAGGATTTCTGACCTATAGAAAAGGCTACATTACTTCCTCACAGGATATTAACCAGGTCTCCAGCTGTTAGCAAAATCATTTTCACATTCTCATTGCCTAATCTTCAAATTCTCCAAAAACACCTTATTAATTCTCCTTTAAAAAGATAAATAAAATCTTTAACTTCTATTCAATTTCTGTAAGAGTTATGATTTTATTATTTTGAAAATTATTCTTGAACAGCAATTTCATGAAAGGGTGTGTGTGTGAGAGAGAGAGAGACAGAGAGGAAATTACTAAAAACTTCCTTGCTCATTTGTTAATATTTATAACCATAAGTAATCAGCTGCCCCCACTGGGTTTTAGCTGCATCCACATTAAATCAGTATATTGTATCTAATTTAGAAAGTTCATCATGGCCTAGATGAATCGCTTTGCAGTTTACAGGTTCAGGAGAGATCACACAAGCTGGCATTTAATTTAATTATAGAATAATGATTACCATTTGTAAAAAAAATTCTGAGCATAAAGAAGTTCGAACAAAACCCATCTTCAAACTAGCAGGAGGTTGTGAATTGGCTAATTGGTTCAACTGCCATTTCCTCCCACTCAAGGTGTTCAGTCCTTGACTCTTTTCCTTGTCTGGAGGAGGAGTTGGTTTAGCTGGAGTGCTCTCTGTGGGGGAAGAGCTGGTGAAAGGTACTGATATGAAATAGTTCGTGTTACCTGAACTTGAGAAATCAGAAAGAATTGTCATCCCACGTGGAAATTTTGCTGCTCATAGGAAAGTGCTGTAGTAAACAATGTAATTCCAACTCAACACTGGTCTTTTCATGAACTGCAAAAGGCTTCAACTCTGTTTTCGCTACAGGCTTTCAGATAAATGGGGATGAGATAATTACCACTTATATTTTGAAATCAAAGACATTGCTGCTTTAGCTAATCTAACAGCAATCTGGTGAGAGGGTTTATACTCTATCCCAACTGGAGACAGGCCTAGGTGAATCTTTCTTAATTCAATTCAATCTACATTTCTCCTTAAAATGTATTAATTCTCTGCGTATCCTGTACCATCTTTATTCCTATCTTCCTGAATTATCTGAGAATAGGATTGAACTATAAATTAACCTCCCAAACCACTACTCACTTTCTACTAATTGGATTTTGATTCAGATGTCAGGTATTTAAAAGTCAACTCCTACTGAAATGAAAACTCGCAAAATGCTTTTCCAACTGGAAAGGGTGGTAGAGCAAGAAGGTACTAAAAGAGTCTATTTTTCTTTGCTGTAACTACAATAGGGTACATAAATTGTATACTGCAAAATCCTAAGTAAATAGAATTTGTGGAATTAATTTTTTTAAGTAGAAATACCTTTTCCTTTTGTATCTTGTTCTGAAATCTTAGAACATGATTATCTGTTGTATTTTAACAAATTTAAAAAATCTCATTTTTTACCTGAATAAAGTAGAAAATGGATCTTACTCTTTTTTGGTTATTGAGACAATCTTGTGGTGCTCTTGGTTATTTACTATCCTGAACATCACTGTTCAGTGATCACTGAGGAGGACAGTGAATCTGAGCAGAATCCAGGGCCATCAAAAACCTGCAGGTTCTCTAGAGTTGTACAATGCATAACATGTACAACTGTATCTTTCAGTCCTGGATATTCCTGACCCTAACAGTGAGGGCTGCACTTCAAGAAGAATCAAAATGTGATCCTACTTGGGATGGTCAGATCTCAGAGACTCCTGGATTGACCATTTCAAGACAGTCTACATCTTGGAATCCATCAAAATCCTTGAGGAGAACATAGGCAGCCACCTCTTCGTCCTCAGCCACAGCAACTTTTTCCTAGAAACATCTCCAAAGGTGAGGGAAGCAAGGGCAAAAGTGAACTATTGGGACTTCATCAAGATAAAAAACTTGCACAGCAAAGGAAACAGTCAACAAAACCAAAAGACAACCAACACAGGGCACCTGGGTGGCTCAGGGGGTTAAAGCCTCTGCCTTCGGCTCAGGTCATAATCTCAAGGTCCTGGGATCAAGGTCCGCATTGGGCTCTCTGCTCAGCAGGGAGCCTACTTCCTCCTCTCTCTCTGTCTACCTCTCTGTCTACTTGTGATCTCTCTTTCTGTCAAATGAATAAATAAAATCTTAAAAAAAAAAGACAACCAACACAATGAGAGAAGATATTTGCAAATGACATATCAGATAAAGGGCTAGTATCCCAAATCTATAAAGAACTTTTCAAACAATCTATAAAGAACTTATCAACACCAAAAGAACAAATAATCCAATCAAGAAATGGACAGAAGACACGAACAGATATTTCTGCAAAGAAGATATTCAAATGGCCAAAAGACACATGAAATGCTCAACATCACTCAGCATCAGGGAAATATAAATCAAAACCTCAATGAGATACCACCTTACACCAGTCAGAATGGCTGAAATTAATAACTCAGGAAACTTAGCAAGGACGCAGAGAAAGGGAAACCCTCCTACACTGTTGGTGGGAATGCAAGATGGTGCAGCCACTCTGGAAAACAGTATAGAGGTTCCTCAAAATTTGAAAATAGAGCTACCCTAATGACTCAGCAATTGCACTACTGGGTATTTACCCCAAAGAGACAAATGTAGTGATCCGAAGGGGCACACGCACCCCGATGTTTATAGAAGCAATATCCACAACTGTCAAACTATGGAAAGAGCCTAGATGTCCATTGGCAAATGAATAGATAAAGAAGAGATGATATATATATGCAATGGAATACTATGCAGGCATCAAAACCCCCAAAATTTTGCCATTTGCAATGATGTGGGTGGAACTAGGGGTATTATGCTAAGTGAAATAAGTCAATCAGAGAAAGACAATTATCATATGATATCTCTGATATATGGAATATGAGAAACAAGGAAGAGGACCATAGAGGAAGGGAGGGAAAAATGAAACAAGACAAAACCAGAGAGGGAGGCAAACCTTAAGAGACTCTTGGTCTTAGGAAACAAACTGAGAGTTGCTGAAGGGGAGGGGGCTTGGAGGGATGGGATGGACACTAGGGAGGGTATGTGCTATGGTGAGTGCTGTGAATTGTGTAAGACTGATGAATCACAGTCCAGTACCTCTGAAACAAATAATACATTATACGTTAATTATAAAAAAAAAAAAGATTGTCTGCATCCCTCACCAAGCCCTGTGTGGGACCATACTAGCTCCTAAACTAGTACGGAATGAAAAGGGGTTGTCAGTATCCCTAGAGCAAAATGCATTTCTACCCTGATACACTGAGTATTCATTTGCAATTGATACAGGTGAATAACAATCTGCCCTGGATAGCATTTCCACTTTCCTCTCTCATAACCATCAGGAAATGTCGCAGAAGAATAGACACCTCCCCCATAACACCCCTACCCACCCCAATTATCAGCCCCTTGAGGTGGTGTCACTGGTTGTGTGGCCCAGTAGGGGAACTGTGGGGGCCAGGGGAAACTGCGTCTCCAACTGGAAGCTCATGGTGGGTCCCCTGCTCTGTGCAGCAGTCTTCACACAGCTAAATTTTCATTTGTATCCATTTAAGGAAAAGAACTTGTATTCTTTGCCTGTGTCTGTCGGCAACTTTCTGTCAGTCACAACCCCCCCCCTCCCCCGTGGGCAACCACCCACCAGCACGTCTCTGGAATTCAAATCAACATCAACAATATCAGCTACATCCCTGATAAAAGTTTTGTGGTCATTTGCTTCTTTGTTCTAAAAATTGAGTAGAAAATGAGGGAGGGGGAAGGAGAGGAGGAGAGGAAAGAAGTCTTGTTTTTTGACTGTTAAAATTAGATGCCTGTTAGTGGAGAATTTATGTATTCCATCCCTCCCTCCATCCACCCCTTACTTCTCTCCTTCCCTCCTTCCTTTCCTCCTTCCTTCCTTCCTTCCTTCCTTCCTTCCTTCCTTCCTTCTTTCTTTCCTTCCTCCTTATCTCTGCAAAATCGACTTGAGCTGTTGAGGCCCTTAAGTATGGGCCTGTCCTCAGTGATATAAGATATTGATTTGCTTCTCCAAATAGTAAATTATATGACAGGAATGATGTCTCATCGATTTCTTTTGTACAATGCCCAGCACACAGCTGAACATGTAAAAGAATGTTGGTTATATGTTTTGATTATGAGATGATTTAGAACAAGTCATTTAATTTTTCAGTTTTGCTGTCTATGATAAACAAGTATAAATAATTATAAAATATTTTAAGTACTTTACCAATGTCATAGGGTTATTGGTTGTATTAATTTATGCAGACTACTTACACACAGAACCTTGGCAGATAGCAGATGGCCAATCAAGAACAGTTGTGGGCATTAGTATTCGCACTAACGTGAACTTAAAAGGCAAGGGGGTTAGCTTTAAGAGATTATAAGCAGGTGTGATGTCTGGTACTGATCTGAGGATGAGAAGACCCTCAGAGAGGAGGGCTTGCTCACCTCCAGACCTGGACCTGCCCTGGAAAAGAAAAGGACAGCTTACAGTTGGAATATAATAAAAAATAATGGTTTTAACCTATCAGATATCTAAAATGTGTTCTTTATCTTCAGCTCACTGAATCTTAATAATAATACTGCAAAGTCACTATTTCCCCATTTTTAAAAGACTTTCTTTAGCAGTTTTAGATTTGCAACCAAACTGCAAGGGAGGGTCAGAGATTTCCCATATACTGCTGGGCCCACACAGGCACGGCCTCCCCTAGTTTTCTCCATGTTTTAGTGGAGAAGTGAAAGTCCAGCAGCTTACATTCCATAGCTCATAGATGATAGAGATGGTCAGTGAGGATCTAAACCTGTCTACTTGAGAGCTCTAGATTTTTCTTTTTCAACTCACTGCATGAGAAGATGCCCATCTAATACTTCTTAACTCAGAACTAAGAAATGACCATAAGCCTTCCCTACTAATTTCTACATGTTGGTGCTCTCCAACTTTGACTCCCACTCCCCAATATCAAACAATATTGTTTGAGCACACCAATGGAAATCTGGAATGTCAGCCATGCCGAACCCAGAGGAGGAGAGGCATCTTACCACACAACGAGCAAAAATGCTGCCATTGCTAGATGGTCCTCCAGGTAAGCCAATTAACCAGACATCTGTCCTGAACCAGCTTTCCTCTGGGAACAGGATTTTTCCCATCATTCCCTTTTGTTCAGTTCTACTGGATGAAAACCTCCTACTCCCATGCTCTTAAGACTGTATGGTTTTTGGTCAACTAATCTTCAAAAAACAGGAAATAATATCCAATGGAAGAAAGTCTCTTCAACAAATGGTGTTGGGAAAACTGGACAATGGCATGCAGAAGAATGAAAATGGACCACTTTCTTATACCACACACAAAAACAAATTCAGAGTGGATGAAAGACCTAAATGTGAGACAGGAAAACATCAAAATCCTAGAGGAGAACATAAGCAGCATCTTCTTTGACCTCAGCTATATCAACTTCTTACCAGACATGTGTCTGGATGTAAGGGAAACAAAAGCAAAAATGAAATATTGGGATTTCATCAAGATAAAAAGCTTTTGCAGAACAACGGAAACAGTCAACAAAACTAAAAGGCAACCTTCAGAATGGGAGAAGATATTTGCTAATCCATATCTGATAATGGGATAGTACCCAAGATCTATAAAAGACTTATCAAACTTAACACCCAAAACACAAATAATCCAGTTAAGACATCGGAAAAAGACATAAATAGACATTTTTCCAAGGAAGGCATCCAGATGGCTAACACACACATGAAAAGATGCTCAACATCATTCAGAGTCAGGGAATTACAAATCAAAACTACAATGAGATACCACCTCACACCTGTCAGAATGCTAAAATTAACACAGGAAATGACAAATATTGGTGAGGATGTGGAGAAAGGGGAACCCTCTGACACTGTTGATGGGAATGCAAACTAGTGTAGCCACTCTGGAAAACAGTATGAAGGTTCCTCAAAAACTGAAAATAGAGCTACCCTAAAACCTAGCAATTGCATTGCTAGGTTTACCGAAAGGATACAAAAATATTGATTTGAAGGGGTACATGCTCCCCAATGTATACAGCAGCATTATCAATAAGAGCCAAATTATGGAAGTGGCCCAAGTGTCCACTGATAGGTGAATGGATAAAGAAGATGTGGTATATACACACGATGGAATATTACTTACCCATTGAAAGAAATGAAATCTTGCTATTTGCAATGATGGGGATATAGCTAGAGCATATTATGCTAAGAGCAGTAAGTCAGTCAGAGAAAGACAAATACCATATGGTTAGTCAGAGAAAGACAAATACCATATGGTTTCACTCGTATTTGGAGTTTAAGAAACAAAAAAGATGAACATAAGAGAAGAAAAAAGAGAGAGAAGCAAACTATAAGAGACTCTTTTTTTTTTTAAGATCTTATTATTTGACAGAGAGAGAGATCACAAGTAGGCAGACAGAGAGGCAGGCAGAGAGAGAGAGCACTGTTAGAGAGAGAGAGAGAGAGAGAGAGAGAGAGAGAGAGAGAGAGAGAGAGAGAGAGGAGGAAGCAGGCTCCCTGCCGAGCAGAGAGCCCGATGCAGGCCTCGATCCCAGGACCCTGGGATCATGACCTGAGTTGAAGGCAGAGGCTTAACACACTGAGCCACCCAGGTACCCCCATAAGAGACTCTTAATGATAAAGAACAAACTGAGGATTGATGGAGGGGGGGGTTGAGCTAAATGGGTGATAGGTGTTAAGGAGGGCACTTGTGACAAGCACCGAGTGTTGTATGTAAGTGATGACCACTAAATTATACTCCTAAAGCCAATATTATGCCACATATTAACTAACTAGAATTTAAATAAAAACTTAAACATAAAATAATAAAATAAATAAAAACAACTATAAGGCACCTGCCTGGCTCTTTTGGTAGAGTGTGTGACTCTTGATCTCAAGGTTGTCAGTTTGAGCCTCACATTGAGTACAGAGATCACTCAAGATTAAAATCTTTTTAAAAAGCCAAATGTACAGTATTTCATGACTTGCTATTAAAAAATAAAGTGGGAAGTAGTTGTAGATCACAAACATAAATTGAATTACTTGCATATAAAAAAATAGTGTTTCCTATATGTTGGACTTCTCTTCCTAAATAGACTATAGGTTCATTAAGTGCAGGGACTATATCTTACTACCTTTCTAACTCAACTCCCTCTCCCCAACACACACACACTCTCTCTCTCTCTTTAACAGTGCTCAGTACATGGGTACTCAAAATATCCTTCTAGGTAATTAGATCACTAGCATATTTTAAAAGGAAAACTACATATATAAGAAGGGTCTTTCTTTCTTTCTTTCTTTCTTTCTTTCTTTCTTTCTTTCTTTCTTTCTTTTTTTCTTTCTTTTTTGTCTCTAAATCTTCAAGCTCTTTTGTTCACTTCCTCTAAGGGAATATATGTTGCACTCAGGACACATAGACAGCTAATATGGAATGTTTTACAGTCTCTCAAATGTCCCATTATGTTTGTTCAACAGGCACCCTTGGAGGACTCATATCTCACTGTTTATCTGTTGCTGAATAATACTGTAGATCTTCACTGTTGACAGATTGGTAATATTCTATTACTTCAGCTTTGGCTTTTTAAAAATTGATTTTGGGAATGTAATCCACATATGTAAATCAAGATTTTAAGAGAACAAAGAAGTATACAGAAAAAAAATCTCCCTTCCACCACTTTCCTCAAATTTCTAGTTGCCTTCCTCAATTGCAACAATTGTTACTTTCTCTATCATTCCTAGAGGATGCATATATATGAACAGATACACAGTCTGTCTCTATCTCCCCTTGCTCTCAACTCTCCAACACAGGTAATAGGAAACAATAATTCATTCCTTCTTTTATTTATCTTTTTCTTTTTTTTAAGTAGTTTAGAGCCCAACACAGGGCTTGAATTCACAATCCTGAAATAGAGACCTGAGCAGAGATCAAGAGTTGGACACTTGACCAACTGAGCCACTCAGGCACCCCCATTACTCCTTATTAAGAACTTCTATTCTTTGTTTTAATGAGAGGCTTTTGGAGAAGTAGGAGACACATATGATTGAAGTTTCTTTAGTAGTATTCAAATGACCATTTAATCTGTTAATCTGATGAATTAAATGAGATTTTTCAAATGTAAAATGCATGGCCCATTCCTGGAATGAACCACAATTGATAATGACACATTTTTCATATGTTGTTTAATTTTTTATGTAAGATTTTTCTATCTATAATCATGAATAAATAATTTTCCTGTCTTTAATTGTCTTTTATGGCTTTTGTATCATGGTTATATTTATGTCAAAATATTTGCTAGGGACTGTTTCTTTTTTCTTGTTCTTTTTTTGATTTTCTGAAATAATTTATGTGAAATTGGAATAAATTATTCCTATAAAATCTCGTATAATTCTCATAAAACTGTCTAAGCCTAAAGTTTTCTTTATAAATATTTCATGAATAAGCTTGAGTAGACTGTATTTTTCTAGTTTTATCTAAGTTTTCAAATGTTGGCATGTTTCTTCATAGTTTTTCTTAATATATTTGTTTAATATATCTCATTCTCTGCTGCATTTTAGCCGTGTCCCCCTTTTCAATCTTAACATTTTTAATTATGTACACAGTCTTTGGATCAAATTTTCCAGAGATCTGTCAATTTTATTAATTGTTCCAAAGGGTCAGATTTTGGTTTTGTCTTCTCTATAGTTTTTTTTCCCATTTTTTCCTTTTATTCTTATCTCATTCCTTTTGTGTGTGTGTGTGTGTGTGTGTGTGTGTGTGTGTGTGTGTGTCTGTGGTTATTTTTCTTTTTTAAAAATAGTAACTTGGACACTTAGTTCACATTTCCAGGCATTTCTCTTTTCTAATATTAGCATTTAATATTATAATTTTCCATTAGAGAATTGATTCCATTTACTATAGTACTAAAAACCATAAGATATCTTGGAATAAACCTAACCAAAGAAGTTAAGGATCTGTACCAAAGGAACTACAGAACACTCATGAAAGAAATGGAAGAAGACACAAAAAGATGGAAAAGCATTCAATGCTCATGGATCAGGAGAATAAGAAATGTCTATACTGCCCAGAACAATCTATACTTTCAATGCCATCCCAATCAAAATTCCACCAATATTTTTCAAAGTGCTGGAACAAACAATCCTAAAATTTGTATGGAACCAGAAGAGATCTCAAATCACTAAGGAAATGCTGAAAAAGAAAAACAAAGGAGGCATCATGTTACCAATTTCAAGCTTTATTACAAAGCTGTGATCACCAAAACAGCATGGTACTGGCACAAAAACAAACACATAGACCAATGGAATAGAGTAGAGAGTCCAGATATGGACCCACAACTCTATGGTCCAAATAAACTTTGACAAAGCAGGAAAAAATATCCAGTGGAAAAAAGACAGTCTCTTCAATATATGGTGCTGGGAAAATTGGACAGCTTCATATAGAAGAATGAAACTAGACATTCTCTTATGCCACACACAAAGATAAACTTGAAATGGATGAAAGACCTCAACTTAAGACAGGAATCCATCAAAATCCTAGAGGAGAACATAGGCAGTAACCTCTTTGACATCGGCCACAGCAACTTCTTTCAAGGCACATCTCCAAAGGCAAAGGAGACAAAAGCGAAAATGAACTTTTGGGACTTCATCAAAATAAAAAGCTCCTGCACAGCAAAGGAAACAGTCAACAAAACAAAGAGGCAACCCACGGAATGGGAGAAGATATTCACAAATTACACTACAGATAAAGGGCTGATATCCAAGATCTATAAAGAACTCCTCAAACTCAACATCCAAAAAAAATATGATCATGTCAAAGAATGGGCAGAAGACATGAATAAACACTTCTCCAAAGAAAACATACAAATGGCTAACAGACACGTGAAAAAAATGTTCATCACCATTAGCCATAAGGGAAATTCAAAGCAAAACCACACTGAGATACCACCTTACACCAGTCAGAATGGCCACATTAACAGGACAGGAAACAGCAAGTGTTGAAGAGGCTGCGGAGAAAGGGAAGCCCTCTTACACTGTTGGTGGGAATGCAAGTTGGTGCAGCCGCTTTGGAAAACAGTGTGGAGATTCCTCAAAAAATTAAAAATAGAGCTACCCTATGACCCTGCAACTGCACTACTGGGCATTTACCCCAAAGATACGGATGTAGTGAAAAGAAGGGCCATATGTATACCAATGTTCATAGCAGCAATGTCCACAATCACCAAACTGTGGAAAGAGCCAAGATGCCCTTCAACAGATGAATGGATAAAGAAGACATGGTCCATATATACAATAGAATATTATGCCTCCATCAGAAAGGATGAATACCCAACTTTTGTATCAACATGGATGGGACTGGAGGAAATTATGCTGAGTGAAATAAGCCAAACAGAGAAAGTCAAATATCATACGGTTTCACTTACTTGTGGAGCATAAGGAGTAATATGGAGGACATTAAGAGACGGAAAGGAAATGTGAACTGGGGTGAATCAGAGAGGGAGAAGAAGCATGGAATACTGTGGACTCTGAGAAATTGAGAATTTTGGAAGAGATTGGGGGTGGGGAGGATAGATGAGCCTGGTGGTAGATATTAAGAAGGGCACATATTTCATGGAGCACTGGGTGTGGTGCATAAACAATGAATCTTGGAACACTGACAAAATAAAATAAGATAAATTATTTTTTAAAAAATTACAGGGGTGCCTGGGTGGCTCAGTTGGTTAAGCGACTGCCTTTGGCTCAGGTCATGATCCCGGACTTCCTAGGATCGAGCCCCACATCGGGCTCCCTGCTCCACAGGAAGCCTGCTTTTCCCTCTCTCACTCTCCCTGCTTGTGTTCCCTCTCTAACTGTATTTCTCTCTGTCATATAGATAAATAAAATCTTTTAAAAATTACAATTTTCCCTTAGTTTTGTTTAATTGTATTTCACAAGTTTTTGTTTGCTTGTTTTTTAAATATTGTATTTATTTGTCAGAGAGAGAGAAAGAGAGAGGGAGAGAGCACAAGCAGGGGGAGTAGCAGGCAGAGGGAGAAGCGGGCTCCCCGCTGAGCAAGGACTCAGGACTCCGGATCATGAGCTGAGCTAAAGGCAGACACTTAACTAACTGAGCCACCCAGATGTCCCAATAGTTCACAAATTTTGAAGTGTAGTATTTACATTAAATTCTATTTTAACTTATTCTGTTACACCTGAGTTATATAGAAGTATACTTTAAAATTCAAAATGTATTTTCATAATTGTTTATATTACCATAATTGATTTATTTGGTGATCAAGTTACAACTTAATTTTATGACTTTTTAAAATTTTTTTGTGACTTCCTTTATAGCCCAGTATGTGTTAAATTTTTGTGATTACTGCATATATGCCTGAAAGGAGACTATGTTCTCTAATTTTGATGTGCAGAATCCTAAACATATTTATGAAATTGAACTTGCTGGGTACCAAAAGTTGCTACTAACCTGAAATTAGTTTGATTTAATGCTCTTGACTTGTGCATTCCCTGATGATGCAGATAATGGAAATTTGAACCTCAGTCCCACTTGAAGGCAAGGCTGCAGTGAAAAAAAGATGATGGTGATGATAATGTTGACCATGAATTTTCTCCTTTCCACATGGAGCCATGTCAAGTGGCTTCCCTTGTTGAAAGCAGGCCAATCTTCTTCCTAAGCCACTCACTAAAGATGCCTGTTTTATGAATTGACCTGTGCTCCACCTCTCCTCATCCTGTCTAGGCTCAAAGTCAAGCTAACTGTCTGCTCCAAGTAAACCCAAGCATCATTCTGTAAATTGTAATCATTTTTCTTTTCTAGATTTGCCAGTAGTAGGTCAGTTGTGGTGATAGTATCTTACTTCTGAATATTTCTCTCATTTTTTTTGGCACAAGATTTGCAATGCTAAGCTATATCCAGCTCATTTGCAATGGGAGGATCTTTCCTAATGCCTAGGCTTCATGGAAGTGTTTGGTACCACACGCCACCCCTATTACACCCAAAACTATACTTGCTGGAATTTACCCCTGGCTCCCAAATTGCCAAATCTAATAGTCCCCTCTCTGTTCTTTTTTTTTTTTTTTTTTAAGATTTTATTTATTTGACAGAGAGAAACACAGCCAGAGAGAGAACACAAGCAGGGGGAGTGAGAGTGAGAGAGGGAGAAGCAGGCTTCCCGCCGAGCAGGAAGCCCGATGTGGGACTTGATCCCGGGTGTCCGGGATCATGACCTGAGCTGAAGGCAGTCGCTTAACAACTGAGCCACCCAGGCGCCCCTCGCCCCGTTCTTACTTCATATCACCTCTTTGCAATACTGAATGCGTTTTGAAGGGCATATGTTTTGAAGAGCATTATGTTTTGAATATTAATTATTATTAAATACCAAAAGGTAAAAAACACCTTTGCTTTGAAGAGCTGTCTTCTCTGAAGTTTTCACCTACCCATCTAGAGACTCATCACCAGATCCTTTGCTGGCTCTTTCTCCTTTACTCAGCATCTCATTCTTGAAGCAGTCTAGGGTCTGGTCCTAGGCCACCTTCTTTTCTTTATCTACATTCTCTTCCTAACTGATCTCATTCATTCCATGGATTTGAATAGCCCTTGAATGCTCACAGAATCCAAATCCTTATTGTCATCCTTGACCTTTCCGCTGAGCTCCAGTCCTGTGCAGCCAGCTGCCTGCTTAACATACCATTTGCCTATCTTAGAGCATCTGAAACTCAACAGTTGTAAACCATTTGGGATGCCCCCAAAATGCATTTGTTGCCCAATCTTCCCTAGTCTCTTCCAGGACCCAGAAATCAACTGAACTTTTCCCTCAACTCCATGTTACTTCACTTCTTTTATTTTTTTTAATGATATCTTAGTCACAGTACAGTACATCATTAGTTTTTGATGTAGTGTTCCATGATCCATTATTTGTGTAGAACACCCAGCGCTCCATGCTCCTTAATCACTGGGTTCACCCATCCCCCCCCAGCCCCTCCCCTCTAAAACCCTCAGTTTGCTTCTAAAATGTATCTCAAATCTGTCCACTAATATTCCCACTGCTACTACCCCAGTCTAATATCTATCACCTCTTTCTTGGACTACTAGTCTCCTCAATTTCATGATTGTAATTCTAGAATCCACTTTCTACACACAAGTGGCAGAGAGATCATGTTAAAAGGCAAACCAGTTAATTTTACTTCATTCCTTAAAAAGCTTCTCAACAGCTTCTCATTGACTTAAAATAAAATCCATATTTCCTACCATGGCATACAAGGCCCTACTTACTCTAGTTTACTGACTATACCCGTGTCCTCTCAGCTCCTAATGCTCATTCTGGAGTTAAGCATTCTGCACTTGTTGCCTTTCCTTCGCGAATGCTCTTTCTCTGGCTCTTCATATGGCCACACCTCCTCACCTTCAGAGGTGAGCTCACATACCATCTTCTCAGAGAGACTGTCCTTGGTTATCTTATTTAAACTAGCATTTCCCCCATTTCCTCAAAACCTCATTTATGTGATGTTGCTTGTTTTCTTTTTAGCACTTATCACACTGGAATAATCTATTCACTTACTTATTTATTGTATGACTTTCCTCATTAGATTACAGCTCCAGAGAGTAGGAATCTGTCTTAATCACTGTTGGCACACAGTACACAGAAAATAAATCTCTGTTAAATGAGCTGTTATACTGAGTCCTTACTAAACATTGGTCTGTTTAACCCTGAAAATAACCCATGTAAGATATAGGAAGCCTTCCCCTCTAAAACCACTTCTCCCAGATGGAGACATGTAGCTATATCATGGAAGCCCAGAAGGCTTGGCCTGTATAGCCCATTACAGTGATTCTCTTTCCT
Source organism: Spilogale gracilis (assembly GCA_004023965.1). Taxonomy (NCBI): domain Eukaryota; kingdom Metazoa; phylum Chordata; class Mammalia; order Carnivora; family Mephitidae; genus Spilogale; species Spilogale gracilis. The sequence continues at coordinate 17,846 of PITA01015955.1, forward strand.
GCCCTCAATTGTCCAGGAATCACTTGAAAATCCATTAAGGAAAGCTAGAATTGGCCTAACAACCTGGTCTTCCCCTTTATTCAGTGGATTTTACATGAGATTATTTTCAACAGTCCTTCAGAGTCCAGAGACCTAAAGATGGAAATCAATAATCAAAACAGAACAATGTAATATCAATATGCAACAAATATTTATACCTTTACACTTGTGAATTTTCCTCTGTAGAAATGCACATGACTGAAAGCTATCCAGTGATTTACAAATAGAAGTATACTTTGAATACATAAATATATATGAATAATTTAAGTCACATTTAAAATTTTCAATTATCTATAGCCCTTCAACAGTCTTTTGTTTTAATCTGTTTAATTCTCTGTAAACTCAACCAGTCAGAGCCTGAGATAGAAAACCCTACAGTAGATATCCACTTCATTAGGATTTAAGACCAAGTTTCAGTTCACTAATATTCCCACTGCTACTACCCCAGTCTAATATCTATCACCTCTTTCTTGGACTACTAGTCTCCTCAATTTCATGATTGTAATTCTAGAATCCACTTTCTACACACAAGTGACAGAGAGATCATGTTAAAAGGCAAACCAGTTAATTTTACTTCATTCCTTAAAAAGCTTCACTGAAATTCACAGATATGACATGTTTATTAGAGAGGTAGGACCCCAAAACACAGAAATCAGTTGCATCTGAAAGAATAAAGCAAGTTTCAACTCCAAGGTGAAAGGGGTGGCAAGGACTCTGTAGCTTAGTTTCAAGCATGAAGCAACCTGTCAGCTCTTGCCTGTGTATGAACCAAAGAAACTGCAGTGATTAAGGACTTTTTTTCTCAGTGGTAACAAGAGGGCTGATATATAAAAGATTTATAATCCAGTGTCACTGAATTTAACTTACTTAGCATTAGAAGGAGACGTAAGGTAGCCATGCCCCATTTTAGTTTAATAAATCTGTGGGGGCACCTGGGTGGCTCAGTTGGTTAAGCAATTGCCTTCGGCTTGGGTCATGATCCCGGAGACCCGGGATCAAGCCCGACATCAGGCTGCCTGCTCAGCAGGAAGCCTTCTTCTCCCTCTCTCACTCCCCCTGCTTGTGTTCCCTCTCTGGCTGTGTTTCTCTCTGTCAAATAAATAAAAATCTTAAAAAAAAAATTTGTGGATTCTGAAGAAAGAAACCAAAAAACGACTCATTGCTTGGTCAGGTAACACCCAAAGAAGAACATGTGGAGGTGCAGACACTTTGGTCACCAGGAGACTTTTGATCTGATTTTTTCATTTGTTGCTTCTCCTTCATTTGTCTTCAAATGGGAATATGTTTGAACCAAAGATGCTCCCCATGCTTATGTGTGCGTGGTGGCAGGGATGGGTGACAGGAGAAAATTCAGTCCTTTCCTTATTTCATTTAAAGCAAGGAAAATCTGCTGTTTATCTGGGTGCTTGGATTAGCGGGGAGGCAGGAAGAAGGTACAGTTGCAGCTCACATTTAGTGACTGTCTGTGCCACTCCAAGCATGGGACTGTATGGTAGTCACATTACCTTTTCCCTTTACAGGTGAGGAAAGGAAGCTCAGAGAAGGGTGTGACCTTGACCTTGTTCTCATAGCCTGTGCAAGTATATGTACAGGAATCTGGACCCCAAACCCTGAATTCCAAGCCATGCTCCTCTATCATGTGGACTTGCCAACTTTCTTCGCTTCAGAAGGGCTAGAATTCTCTTCCCTTTGAGTAGATGTGTTGACTGATAAAAGTAGATGTGTTCAATAATAAAGGAATCATTCCATTTTTTTAATTGTTCCAAGTGAAAAAATATACACATATCAAAATCCCTGCAACCTTCCTATATTAGTTTCCTATTGGTTCTGTAACAAACTACCACAACATCTTGGTGACTTAATATAACACAAATATAGTCTCTTGCAGTTCTGGAGACAAGAAGTACAAAACAAGTCTGATGGAACTAAAATCAAGGTGTTGGCAGTGCTGGTTCCTTCTGGAGGCTCCAGGGGAAATCCATTCCTTGTCTTTTCCAGCTTCTAGTGTCTGCCAGCATTCCTTGGCTTGTGGGCACATGAGTCTAATCTCTACTTCTGTGGTCGTCCCTGACTTATCCACATAAGGACAGGTGTGATTGCACTTAGGGCTCATCCCAACAATCCAGGATGATCCCCCTCCCTCAATATCTCTAATAAACCTTTTCCTGTGTAAGATGACATTCAATTTCTGGGGGTGGGACATGGCTATTTTTAGGATCCATCATTCACTCACCTGATCTGACTCAAGCTCTCACTTGTTTTCAACAACTCAGACCTTCAGTATGCCCATTGAAATGCACCATTTGCAATCAGCAAAATCTACCATTGCCTCAGCCCTGGCTTTGAAAGAAATGGAATAGCTGGATCACAGGATACCTTCCTTTGTAACTTTACTAGATATTGATAAACTGTTCTAAAAAAAAAAAACAAAGAAAAAGAAAGAAAGAACTACCAGTCTGTTCTCCTTTGAACCCACTTTAATCAATCCATCTGTATTTACTCCACTCACATGGCTCTTGTCACTGTCATTGCCCAACTCCACATTGCCAAATCCAATATTTCATTCTTTTACTCTTTTTTGCTTGGTAGACTGCTCCCAGTACTCTCTCTACTCATTCTCTAGATGATTTCATTGAATCATATGATGTAAAATACTACTTTCACACAATGACTCCAAAATTATTATCCATAGCACCAACCTATCCCCTGAAGTCTACATTCAGATAATCAGTTTCTCCTGATCATCTGTCATTAGATATCTTTAGCAATGGAAATATCATGAAACTGAACCCTTGACTCCTACTCCCACCCCAAACCTGATTCTTCCCTCAGTGTTCCTGTCTCAAAATTACCAATCACCTAGTTGTGGTCAAAATTTTTGAAACTGTCCTTGATCTGTCTCTCACTCCCTAAACCAAACCCATCATCAAATCCTGCTGGCTTTACCTTCAAAATATACCCCAGATTCAACCTTTTGTTCACCATCTCCTCTGATATACTTAGTATAAGTCTAGGAAGACGCTAGTTTGGAGAAGTGGAAATTGTATGGACTCAAAGCCAGCTTTGCCACATATGTTCACCTCTGTGTGCTTCCATTTCCTCATCCTTAAGGTGGGGATTATCATAGTAAATTACTCATGGAACTTTGCTGGGATTAGATAAGTTAATATTCATGAAGTACTTAAAACAGTAGCTAGAACTCTATCTGTTATCATCATTATAAGCACCATCATCATCACAATAGCCTAATAATTATTATCCTTGCTACTTGTACTTCATGTATCAGTCAGAAGGATCCTTTTGAAGCATAATTATGCCATTCATAGTCCAAGCCTCCAGATGATTTCCAAGCACAGCTATCACATGGTTTCACTTATGTGTGGTGCACAAGGGGTAATATAGAAGACAGTAGGAGAAGGAAAGTAAATGGGAAGTAGGGTAATTCAGGGAGAGAAACAAAACAAGAGAGACTTTGGACACAGAAACAAATTGAGGGACTTGGAAGGAAGGGGATGGGGGGATGGGAGAGCCTGGTGGTGGGTACAGAAGGCACCTATTGCATGGAGCACTAGGTGTGAGGAATGGGCAATGAATCTTGGAACACTGAAAAAAAAATTAAGTAACAATAAAAAATAATAAAAAATAAAAAGCACAGCTGGAATGAAATCCAAAGCCCTTATTATGGCTTATCCAATTCTGTTTGAGCTAGCTCCTGCCTACATCTCTGATATCAGATTCTATTACTTTTTCCTTTGCTCATCATGGCTGGCTGGCCGGCCACCCTTGTTCTCTTCAAATTTGGCAAGCACACTGCTACTTCAGAGTCTTAGCATTTATGTTTCTTCCACTTTGAATGACTTTATCCAAATATTTGTATGCTTTTTCTATCACTCCATCCAGGTCTCTGCTTTTTAATGTCACATAATCAGGGAAGACTTTGTTGATCTTGTCTTCCCAAACAGGAGTTCTTATTAGAGCAGCCCAGAAATTTCTCTCTTTCCCCTTTATTTTTCCTCATGGCACTCACCACTATATTATATATTCATAGTTTCTATGTTTTAATTACCTATCTTGCCCCCCCCCCCAGAATATAAGTTCCTTATAATCAGGACATACCTTGTTTATTATTATACTTCTATGCTTACAGTGCCTGGCACATAACAGGAATTCAATAGGAGTCTGTTGAATAAATGGATGAATCTTGGCCCTTACAATTCCTCAGTGTAAAGACCTCTTCTCCAGGTGGATCGATTACTTGCTACCTCCTGAGTCCACCCTGTCTTTCCTTCAGGTCTTTTGCTCCTGAGTCCACTCTATCCATGCTCCTGGTCTACCAGTGCTGGAAAACAAACCCCCCTTCCAAATGGTACCTATCTTAAAAGATCCAGTCAAAACACCTCTTTCATGAAAATTTCCTCAATCAAAATCAAAATCAGAACAAAATCTGCACCCTCTGAACACCTGTTGCTTTCATCATATATGTCCTTTATTTATCTTTACATATTTTTTCATTTTTGCATTCACTAGGTATACATCTGTAGGATTAACCATTTCATGTATCTTTGACCTTAAATTTTTCCAAAGAGGGTTCTGCAAAAATTTCTCCCCAAATCCCATCTATATATGTACGATACTTTATTTATTTTTTAATTTTTTAAATTGTATTTTAATTCTAATATAGCTAACATACAGCATTATATTAGTTTCAGGTCTACAATGTAGTGATTCAACAATTCCATACATCACCCAGCCAGTGCTCATCATGATAAAAGCACTCCTTAATCCCCATCTCCCCTCTTGTAATTATCAGTTTGTTCTCTATAGTTAAGAGTCTGTTTCTTGGTTTCTCTCTCTCTCTTTTCTTTTGCTTATGTGTTTTGTTTCTTCAGTTGCACATGTGAGTGAAACTGTATGGTATTCGTCTCTCTCTGACTGACTTATTTTGCTTATTGCATTATACCTTCTACCTCCATCCATGTCATTGCAATTGGCAGGATTTTAGTAAACACTGTGATAGCTGAATAATATTCCAGACTGTGTGTGCACGTGTGTGTGTGTGTGTGTGTGTGTGTGTGTGTGTGTGTACCACCTCTTCTTTATCCATTCATACATTATAAATGTAGGGGTGCATGTATCCCTTTGAATTAGTGTTTTTGTATCCTTTGGGTAAATGTCCAGTAATGTAATTGTAGGGTCTTATGGTAGCTCTATTTTTAACTTTTTGAGGAACCTCCATACTGTTCTCCATACTGGCTGCACCAATTTGCATTCCCACCAACAATGCAAAAGGGTTCCATCCTTTCCAACAATACTTTTTTAAATAAATGAAATAAAAGTATGCTGGTGAAGTCAGTAATGAGCTTTCAACAAACTAGTTCCCAGTTTTAGATATATGGCAAACTTTAAGGAGACTATTACTGAAATTAAGATATCATCTCCACCTGACAATTTCTTAATTTTTCACGACCCAACTTTTATTTCACATCCTCATCATTCATCCATCCATCCTTCTATCCATTACTACAGTAATATTAGTTGCCATTCATTTGAAAACTTCTGTACTCTCCTTACACTGTTCCATTTCATAGATGAAGAAACTGGGCTCAGAGGGTTAAGCTCAGATTTTAATAATTACAAAACAATGTGTATACTGAATACAGAAATTTATGGGGCTACCCTAAGGACAGTGAAGATAATGCATCCAGCTCTGCCTATCACTCAGGAAGGTAGTGTGGTCAAAGAGGATTCACAGATAAAGGTGATCATCTCAACTGAACTTTGATGAATGAGTGAAAATTATCCAGACAGGTAAAGAAGCCAAGGAATAACATATACGGAAGATTAGTGGCATGATATTAGAACGATCTCATTGTAGTAATGGGAGCTAAAGCCTCTTTACAGCTCCCATCACTCTTCGCAAATGCTTCTATCATGAACAGCACACCATGTTGTAAATGTGAGTTCAGAAGTCAGTCGCCATGACTAGGAACTATTCTCTTCATTTAAGTAACTGCTTTTGTCCCCAGCACAGTGCCTGACACAAAGTTCACCTTCCCTAACTTTGGGCTGCTTAGGTGGCTACCAAGACTGCTGGCTGGCTGGATGATACATGGAGATGCCATTTCTGGCTTGACCCTTTTTAGGGCATATCCCTGTAAGTAAACATATCAGAGTAGCAGCCATAGAAGGATTTGGGCAGGAAGGAAGAAGTTATCAAACATGTGGAAGAACCAGGCAAATTCTGAGCCCCTGCAAAAAACCACAGCCTGTTCCCAAGTCATGCACGATGCCTCTGCCCTTAAAAAGCCTCAACTCTAACAGTTTCCTCATCCAAGCCTCTGTCTTGCAAAATAACAATAATAACACTTAGATTGAGAAATAACAAGATGTGTTTAGGAAATCACTTCGAAATACCTGAATTGGAAGATGCTATGTAAACTATGCTTATTCTATGAAAAGTAGGGAATCCAAAATGCCCTGCTTCACTAATGAAAGGATCTTTCTATTTTCTAATTCCTTCCTTTTTTTTTTTAACTGCAGTGGTGACTGCTGGAAAAAATCTACCCTCCACCTCCAGTTTCTGAACAAAGTCAAGAAATCAACATTATAAACATGCATTGTTTCCATAGCAAAGGATCCCACAGCTCAGAGCAAAACAGCACTTTTAGATGTTGCCAGAGTGTATGTGGCAAAGAAAGATTAATTAGCCTCTCACTAATTGACAGTATTTCCCTCCACATCTGCTTGGGCCTGATGTGAGTTTAAATGTCTCTATTTAAGTGCCTAAAGCTGATTGAACATGTATAAAATTTTAAACCCTTTCTAAACCTCAGAGAAGCCTGGGACCTGAGTTCCCTGTCTTTCAATAGTAGGGATGTTCAAGAATCTTGGGGGCGGACACGGGCTCCTGAATATTAGAGAAGGAACAGAGACTAGGGGAGGAAAGAACTGGAGCAGGAGAAGTGAGGTAACTCTCTGGCCCTCTAATAACCCTCTAATGAGGCTGACAAACCACACCACCTCTTTGGACTTCTCTTCTTGCTCAGGTGTTAGATTAAACCAGTGGTTTTCTACCTGGGTTTCTCAGAGTCCCTCTTAGGGATCTCCTTGATTCTAGACCATTACTGTCCAATTGAACTTTCGTTCAATAGAACTTTCTGCTATGACGGAAATGTTCTACCTATGCTGTCTAATTGGTAGTCACTCACCCCTAAGGCTTGATATATGGCTAGTGTCACCGAGACATTGAATTTTAAATTTTATTTAATTAATCTTAATTTAAATAGCTCCATGCAGTAAGTGGCTATAATATTGAGCCATGCGACACTAAAGGCTCTGAGTTGGGATCTAAATAGGCAGGGTTGGGGCACCTGGGTGGCTCAGTTGGTTAAGCGACTGCCTTCGGCTCAGGTCATGATCCCGGAGACCTGGGATCGAGTCCCACATCGGGCTCCCTGCTCGGCGGGAAGCCTGCTTCTCCCTCTCTCACTCCCCCTGCTTGTGTTCCCTCTCTCACTGTTTCTGTCAAATAAATAAATAAAATCTTTAAAAAATAAAATAAAATAAAATAAATAAATAGGCAGGGTCCAGGGTTTATTTACCCTGCTCTTGCTTCAATTAGAACATGTCTGTCTTTCTTTGTTTTTAGGAATATGCTCCCATAATGGTTTCCCCAAAGAAAGGGTTTCATAAATAAAAAGTGCTAGAAAACTACTAGACTAAATAATCTCCAAGACCCTTAAATTTTGAAAGCTCTTAATCCACTTTGCACATAGCAAGGAACAAACACTCTCCTGGGTACGGAGGAAAAATGAGACCGCCTGTGTTACTGTCATACCCCATTCTGCCCAACATGGGGGAAGATGCTCATGCAGCTGATGTGGCCTCTAAACCGAAGAGGATCCCGCGTCCTTTGACAGGGCAAAGGCCTTTCACGATGGTCTCAGCTGCTCCATCCAACTTGCTACCCAGGGACTGCTCATGGCTCTTTCTGGGTTTTACCGGTCCTACAGACTCAGACCCTGGCAAGAAAAAGGAACCAGAGGCCAGAAAAACTCTGAAGTTAACTCTCTCAGCCTCTTAAGTTTCTATTTTCACACAGCTGGGAAGGAGGAGCCAGGGATTCCCCAAGTAGAAGATGCCAGAGCCGTGTCAAGTCACCCCAGAACACCCACTGCCAACAGCATGGGCTGCTCCTGGGGTCAGGGCTGGGCTGGTCATGGAGTGCTGTGTGCACCTGGGAGAAGGTGATCAAAGCAGAGTCTGTGAGTTCATGTACATGGCAAGGTTTGGGGTGACTCTGTCAAGGTTTAAGCCCTGAGCTAGGAGTTCAGAAATGTCACCATCAATGAGTTAGGAGTCTCACCTAAATTTTTTAAGTATATTTGTAGATGATCAAACAATGAGGTCCAGAACATTTTGCATCTCAGAACATGCGACCAAACAGGAAACCTCACAATATAGAACTTGTCTCAGAGAAGGCACCAGTATCTCTATGTGTGACCGATTCGTAAAGGGAAGGGAGGGAAAGATTGCATAGTTCCTAGAGCAGTCAAGTAGTAAGGGGTTGCAGGAAAGGAATACTGAACTCCCTTACAGAGCTCAGAGAGCTCCTTCAATTACACTTCCCCAGACTCCCTTCAAAGCTCTCTCTCAGACAAAGGTAAGTCATCACCAGTAACCTTCCGGAAACCTTTTGTAAGAAGAAATGGCTGTGATTTTCCATCTTCCTCAACCACACTAAAACAAACTGTGGTGCTTGTTGAAGGGTACTAAGTCAATACCCTAACCAAAGACTATGATTGAGAGATCAGAACATTGTACATATTCTTCCAACCCCATATTCTCACTCAGAGCAGATACTGTTGACTAAAGTCTTGTCTTTGGGCATGTGTTTGGGTGAGGGCTTTGTAAAAACACAGAACGTTGCATTTTGGGGAGGACTTGCCACTGTCATTTGCTGTAATTTTCTTAACTTCATCTCATTTCTGGTCATCTCTTCTTATAGATCTAACACAGTGAATCACTTTCGCCAAGAAAACTAATTAGTGAAATACTGATTTTAAGGTACTATGTTGCAGTCACAAACATCCACCCTTCTGTCTCTTCAAGTTGGGTTTCCATTGCCCAGCACAGCCAGCTTCACGGCTGTCACATACACATCGAGCAGACACCCTTCTCAGGACTCTCATTTCATCAATATCTGTGTTCCTTGAATCCTGTTACACAGCAAGAGAAAGTCGGAGACTTGCAAGTTAGCCTGTTGTCTGGTTGCAAAGACCACCCACTGCCTTGCCAACTGGTTTTCTACTCCTTTTGTCCACCCACCAGTCACAGAGGGCTGTGGTGAATTCCCTTAGGATTCCTGTGGAAATAAAAGTAGGTCAGATAACCCTCCTTACCCCACCCCCATCAATACCAGGAACTATCCCTGCAGAGATTTCTATCAAGTCTCTTCCCCAAAAGCCCCTGCCTGCAGTTGAGCAACCCCCAACTACTGGGGCAAGTTGTTGGCATGCCACATGTTCGGGGTGTGAACTTGAGTCCTCAAAGTAACAATATCATCTCTTCATTCAATTAACAAGCTACTTCCAGAAAACTACAGCAACTGAAGTGATATTATTTTAAAGGGAAACTTCAGGAGAAAGCAGTTTCAATAACAAGGTTGTTCCTGCCCATCGCTTTTCGGTCTATCAGTATCTCATGCCTCCTTCACCCTTCTATCTCCCATGTCCCACCGAGGCCCTGGCTCCTGGCTGGCCAATGAGTGAATGAATGAAGCAATGAATGAATAAGTGAATGAATCAGTGAATCAAGGAAGCTGAGCATAGATGAAAAGTAAGGTGACATATTAAAATTAGACTTTGGAAAAAAAATTAGTATGGCTCCTTTACCTCCTTATCTTTAGGCTTTAGCCTGGATCGTTTTTGAACTATTCAGAATTTCCTCTTGGAATGGGCTTCTCAAGTACAATAAAATAGGCATATTTTGTCTATGGTGCTCCATGCTTTATGCTTGTTCTTGAAGAACTGGATAATGCTGTTCTCTATGTGTAAGGAGGTGACAAGGAAGGTCGTGTTGTGAGCCAGGGTTTCTCCAGAGATAGAACACATAGAGGCTCCTTTGCTCACTCAGTAGCTGTTCTGACCGCTTTGCAGGTGTTCCTGTTGGTGGCTCACTTCTAGGGGCCAGGCTTCAGAGAGAGACATGCACAGTTAGACTGTTGATCTCCATCTACTAATAGCAGTGCTGCCGCCATAGAAGGGGGACCTCCAGAATGCTCCTCTCAGCCCTGTCTGAAATCCACGTGCCAAATCAAGGGTATTGTCTTCCACCTTAATTCTAAATTCACTATTCCTCAAAGGCATGGGACAGTTGCTCAGTCTACCAAGGAAAAACACAAGACTGTAGGAGTAAGGGTAGGCTGTCCCTAAATGGGCCACTTTGGCATAGTGATTATTATAAACACAAGTTACTTAGAGACAGCCAGTGCAAGCAGGACATTGGAACCCTCCTCTGTCCCCCAGAAAGTAGCACATAAAACTCCCATGGGAAAGGTACCCCCAGGAGATAAAGAAACACCCTTATCATGAGAGGTAGGAAATTTAAAACCCAGAATGCTGGATAAGCAACCATTGTTACTTTTTATTAATTGATGACCCTAGCCCAAATTCTGTGTGGAATTCCTTACCAGTTGAAGCTCCCAATGTTAACTTTTCTTTGTCTCATCAATTCCTCACAGATTTATTGTCTCTTTGTCTAAAAAGTATAAAAATTGTCTGCTTTGGTCATTCCTTTAGGACCCAGTTTCATTATTGAGCCTCTGTGTGCATGTCATAAAACTTCGGTTTCTATTCCTGTTAATCTGTCTCATGTAAATTTAATTCTTAGTCCAGCCAGAAGACCTTGAGGATAGAGGATGAATTTTTCCACTTCTTCAACTAATTTTAAGTCCAAATCTCTGCCAGAGCTTTCAAACGCCTTGCAGTAATAATTACGGTCAAGTCTGGGGTCACTCTTTAGAGACTTTCTTTTGTAGTGTGAATATCTCTTGATTATGGGCTGTAGCCAAATGATTTTTCATCCTGTGGAGCTGAGTCACAATTAGGGAAAAGCAATTTATAACTAAAGGGTTCACATGGCTCATTACCTTTTCCTGTACCATAACCTCTGATTTAATAAATCCAAGACTGTGCCTACTGTTGGACTGGGGAGAACACTGCTTTATGTCCCTAACTCACTGGAGCACTCTTCTGTCTCAAACAATACAGATAAACTCCTCAGAATCATCTCCTAGGATTTACTGAAACGATAAAAGTGGAAGCAATGAGATTTTTAAACGAAAGGAGAAATCTCAGGTTTGGAAAATAAAAAAGTTATTTTTTTTTCCGTTCCATAAAATTACCCATATCTTCACAGGACTCAACAGAGGATTTTGCTTGATCCCTGCCTGGAGTCACATGAAATTTATTTTCCCATTGTTCATGAGGAAGTGATGAATGATGAACCAGAAAGTCACCACTCAGGAAGTCTATTCTTTATGACTGCTTTTCTGAAAATGGACTTAGAGGACAGTGTCTCATTCAAAATACCTGAGAGATAAAGCAACTTCGCCTGATTATTGTAACCTAAAGGATTTGAGGGAGGAGGGCTTCATAAAAGAAGCAGAGGTAGGAGGAATCTGGATTAAATATGAAGAAACAGTAGTCAAGCAATGGAACATACCATTAAAAACACAGCACCAAACCCAACCCAACGAGCATGTGCAGGGAAAATTGGTTAGCAAGACAGTTTGATGGTGCACGGGCAATGCTATAAATACAGGCCGAAGAGTCTCCTCACTACAAGTCTGTGAGACAATTAGGATGAAGGCTCACAACTGAGAAAGGAAAAGAGCTGTAACAACTTGTAATTAAGAAAAACCAAGCTGCTTGGTTTGTTATGCGTGGTTTAGGCTGTGGTTTGTTATTTTAACACTCGCCACCACAGCATATGTTTTTCTATTTTGCCAAATGCCATCCCATCGATAACATGTACACTGTTTTCAAAGGAGCCTATTGCTTGCCTTTTCCATGGAAGCAATACTTCCTTTTATGATTATTCAGCTTCTTGGGACATGTGTAAATGTGGACAAAACCACAACAATACTTCTGAAGCTTTGACTGACTCACTGGGCACACCATGTGTTACGGGATGTTCCCTCAGCCGTCATTCTCATTTGGTTTGTTCCCTCAATGAACTCTTGATCCATTTTTTTCACTTCTCCATCCATGGTGTGGGGGAAGCAACTATAAAGGGTGCCTGATGGAGACCCACCTTAGGTCAATGTACGGAGAGACAGAGATGATAGCTGTCACTCTTCTACTGCACAAGGACAAATGGGGAGACAAGGGGAATCTACATGGAAGCCCAACAAATTAGCACAGAACACAGTAAAATCTGGGGCTGAGTGTCACAGCCAGAAGGAATGACAGCAATTCAGAGGAAGAGACAGTCAGGAAGACTAAAACTGACCAAGAATTGCTTCCTGGAATAAATGGAGGCAGCAGAGCACAGTGAGATTAAAGGTATGAGTTTGGAGTGAGCTGGATGGCACTGATTGAGTTAGAGCCTCTACACTTCAGTTCTTTCACTTACTTATTTTAAAAATAGAGAAAATGATACCCATTGCCTCATGTGCATATGGTTAGCACATTGTTTGGCACATAGCAATTACTCAAGAAAGGGGACAATTATTCTTATGGAACTTTAGCTGGACCCAGAAATTGAAGTAAGATTAGGATAGATGGATGGGGAAAAGGTCATATTCCATGCAGAGACCTTGGGATAAATATGGTACACAGTTCTTACACATACATTTGCTCATTCTTACCCAGGTATATGGAAAATAATTATTACAGATTAAAAAAAAGAGAAATCTTTAATTTTAACATCTATTTTGATATAATAATTATATATTTATTAGAAAGTTGTAAAGATATTAGGGAGTTCCCATATACCCTTTTATCTAGCTAAAACTACAATGGCAATCATATTGTAATATATAAATGTATCAAACCAATGTGTTGTACACCTTAAACTTATACAATATGTCAAATATATTTCAATTAAAAAAGAGAAGAAAGAAAGCAGAAGACAAACACAAATTGAGGGGCATCCTATGGATTGCTTGACCAGTGCCCCTGAGAACCCTCAAACTAATGACAAAGAGAGAAACGCTTTTTTAGTGATCAAATGATTGGGGCAGCAAGAGGAGCATGTCCCCATAGTGCTTGAAAGAGTCCTGTAGCAATCTGTGACAAAGGCTGGTGAGGAGGTCTAGAGTAGGAGATACTGGAGAAGAAGTAAAGTAATTACACACATTTACTGTCTTACCCTCTACCATGTCCACCCTAAATCATAGAGATAATGTATAAAATTGGCACAAAAGAATAAAAACTCTGAGGTGACTGTCTTTAGTCATGGAACCCCAAAGGTAAATGCATCCTTGATCCTGTTACCCAAAGTTCCCCACTGTGATAAAACCAAGAAGATCCCTACATACATAGATGAGTATGTTCTATTTCTAAGGCAAAATCTTAGAGTTTCTTGAGAAAACTAACTGGTCCTTGTTAAATCATTTCTTTACCTTATTTTAATAAAAAACTTACTGATTATTTGCTATATACCAAATGTGTGCTAAGAATACAGTAGTAAGGAAATCATGTCTCTTCCTTCATCTATTTAGAGTCTAACTGGCTAGAGACATAAGTTAAATAATTACACAGATGTACATTTATGAATGGTGAAAGAGCCCATGACAGACATGGAGAGCTAAGAGCATGTATGGGATTTGACTTGGTCAGGGGAGAGAGGAAGAACATCTAATGAAGAAGTGACTTCTGGATGGAGAGCTGAAGGATTTGGAGAATTTCAGTGGGGAAAATGGTCCAGATTGAGAAAAGTACGTGTGGAGGATTGCACAGAAGGAACAAGGGATGGTGCAAGAAACTGAAAGATGGCGGTGGCCAGAGTGGAGACACCCAGGGAATCAGGCTGTGAGGTGAAGCTAAAAGTAAAGATGTGCACAGGGACTAGTGTTCAAGACTTATAAGTTTCCTAAAAGCAATGGGAAGCCATTCAAGTACTGTAAGATCTCCCAGGCTTGATGGGGAGAATGAATTGAAGACTACAAATGCGGAAACTAAAGTTTCAGGAGTCCTGGAGAGTGATGATGGTAGCCTGACAGAAGGTGACAGTGCTGAAGATGAGCAGAGGTCAGCAGACTTGACACTGAGGAGGTAAAATCAGAAAGACACAAAGACTGGTCACTGGAGGTGAACAAGAAGGTGGTAAGACAAACAAATATGACAAAGAGGTCAGTGACCTGAGGAACTGGTCAGGGGAAACAGAACACAAGATTTTTCCTTGAGAATAATGGAGAAAAGCAAGGAATGGGAATCTGTCATTTAAAGGGAACTTATTGCCATCTTCTGCCAAAAAGTGGGTTCTGGGAAAGGGCTGGAGTGTTCTAGGAGATAGAAAGAATGCTGGCCATGAGGATATTGGGGTCTGCCCACCAGTGAGGCAGAGGCGCACATGTCAGAGCAGCTCTCCGGGGTCTGAGAGCTGACCACTGGAAGTGTTTGGAGCCAACTATATATACACGGCATAGGACCGTCACAGCTGGTTTCAGAGCAGGAACGTCCCTTCTCCATCTAACCCTGTGCTCACTGTTGTCCTTGAAAGGAGAGGAGCCACCGGAAGCCCCTTGGTACCTGTTAACAATTAGATATTTTTAAAAAATGTACCTACAAGTTTCCTAAGGTTCTGAGTTAGAAACATTTGCAAGTGGATAAGGATTTCCCCCAGGTCATTAAAAGCATCTTCAGGGGGCACCTGCATAGCTCAGGTGGTTAGGCATCTGACTCTTGGTTTCAGCTCAGGTCATTATCTAATGGGTCTGAGACAGAGCACTGCATGGGGCTCTGTACTCAGCACACAGTCTGCTTGAAGATTCTCTCCCTCTGCTCTTCCCCACCAGCCCCAACCCTGCACGTGCATTCTCTTTCAAATAAATAAACCTTCTTTAAAAAAGAAATCTTCAGGACATGACCATATTTTGTGTATCTCTGTATCCATAGTGTCAAGCATGATTGAGTGAATCAGTGTAACTCTATTTCTAGGTCTGAGTAACAAGTGCACTGCAAAAGACCTCAGGCAATAAATGAATCAGTAGATGAATGTGGCAAAATTGAAAGTACCTTTCATTAATGTTTGTGTGTGAGTGGGTGTGTGACACTCTAGAAGTCTGGCGACCTCGATTCCTGTAGGCCGGATTCAGCCCTCTTTCCTTATTCTGCTTACTTATTTTCCTCTGAGCTGGACTAAAGTGTTGAAGAGGAGCCAAGAACTAACTCCCAGAGTTTTACTGCTCCTTAATCGACAAGTTGGCTTGCCCTTTCTCATCGGCAGCTTCCAGAACCACTGTATCATCAAGCTGACAGCAGGCTTGTCCTGCTGCTCCTTCACCCCATGACTGTGGCTGTGAGAGGCGGATGGCACCACACAGGGAGCAGGGCCAGGTCTGGAGCCAGGTGGCAAACCAGCCCGGGACAACAGGTTCATCTCCTTCATCTGTCCCCCAACGAGGACTTAGATTCTAGACGTTACACTTCAGGTGCCTTAGATTTCCAGACAAGCTCACATAAAGTGCTCTTTACAGACTCAAGGTCAGATCTCTAGAGGCATAGTTTACAGGAGTATAAGGGGTTATTCTCCCAGCTCTGGTCTCTGTCCTTCAGCTGCATATGTTATGACTCTTTACCATCCTTCATTTTGAGTATTTTTGTTCACTTGTCAGCATTCTCTTTCCTCAGTCAGAACCACGTGACTCACATAGGTACACATTTAAAAATCCACATGATCAGAAATGCAAATTAAAACAGCACTGCAATTTTTTTTTTGCCAATCAAATCAGCAAAGTTTTTTTTTTATGTTAATATTCAATGTTATCAAGTTTCTAAGGAAATGGATACTGCCTTACACTGCTGGCAAGGATATAAATAGCTCAACGTTTCCAGAAGGTAATAGAGCAATTTTATTCTATGTCGTGAAAATATACATATCATTTGACCTGACAGGTACACACTGAGGGTCTATGTTGAGTCTCAATTTAATGCTTCTAGTCATTTTGTAAGGTGGTTATTAGTATTGTTGTCCTCCCTCATCAATGGAAAAACTGAAACTTGTAAAGGATAACTTGTTAATTACATGGTAAATATGTGGCCAGAAAGGGACACAGATGCAGGTCTCAAATGGGATGCTTAAGTATCAAATGACATGAAAGACTGTGTTCTTATATTTAACTCAAGAATTTTCATCCAGGGGCGCCTGGGTGGCTCAGTTGGTTGGGCAACTGCCTTCAGCTCAGGTCATGATCCCGGAGACCCTGGATCGAGTCCCACATTGGGCTCCCTGCTAGAAGGAAAGCCTGCTTCTCCCTCTCTCACTCCCCCTGCTTGTGCTCCCTCTCTACCTGTGTTTTTGTCTGTCAAATAAATAAAAAAAAATCTTTAAAAAGAAAAAGAATTTTCATCCAAGCTTTACTTATAAAATAGGGAAAAAACTGAAAGCAACCTGAATATTCAATAACAGGGAACTGATTATAAAAAGTACTGTGTAACCACTCAGTACAAAGTGTACATGTTTTTCGAAATGACATTGTAGAAGATCTAATGATAGAAATATGTTTATAATACACAACGTAGTGTACCATATAATGACAATATAACCTCAACCTTATAGAAATATTTACATTTATATACATAGAAAAAATTGGAAGAATATATAACAAAATAATAATCTCATACTCCTAGAATTTTGAAACTGTTGTCTTCAACCTCGTCTGCATTTTCTATAATGTACATGTAGTTTTTAGTAAGAAAACTATTACTAAAAAAGATTCAGAAGTCCATTTTTCCCTCCCTTTAGCCTGGATAGACTCTACAATAATCAATAAGCCTCTTATTAAAGTATCTGCTACCTGCCTGGCAAGTAAGCCTTTAGGGGACAGTTCCCTTACCTTTTGCTGTTAACTTTGTTGGGCTCGTTTTACAGTAAAATAGCTGGCATTCAGAGCTATTACTTGGCAGAGATCGCACAGCTAACCAAGGATTCTAACCTTTTGTCTCGATCCAGAGCCTGCAGGGCAGCGGCTGAGAGCAAGTGTCTAACGCCCGTGGGCTTGGGTTCCCAGGTGACTGAACTACTTGCTAGCTTCGTACTTCAACTGCGTCTCCTGTAAACTTGGGGCAGTAATGGTGTCTACTATAGAATGAGGAGGATTCAGTGAGTTAATTACGTGTGGTGCTTAGAACAACAGATGGCGCGTAGCACCGTGAAGTGTTAGTATTAGAACAAGAGCTGATTCGGACTCGTGGAGGCTGGGGTACTGTGCAGTGCTGGAAGGGACCTGGGGCCAAGTACACCTAGAACTGTAATCAGCTTTGGCCTCTTAACTGGGTGACCTTGAGAAAGCTACCCAATCTCTCTGGGCCTCTGTTTCATCTCCGTGGAGTGCCCCATTCATGACAACTGTCCCGACGCTTCTCCCATGCCGCGTGATGCAGCAGTCACAGGTGAGGAAGCCCCTCTTCCGCTCAGGCTGCAGCCCTGGACCCCACTGACAGCATCCTGCCAAGCTCCATCTGGGGAAGCTTGTATACAATGATAGATGCCCCGTGTTCCTGATCTTTTTCAGGACTGGGATTCTGTTCCCATTCTGAAGCAGGAAAAGAAGTTCACCCGTTTGACACCTTTCTGCTTTATGTATATATATAGCAACAACAACATCAACAACAAAATCATCAGCTTTGCCAGAAAAAAGAAGCCCTGAAATGTTGTTGCCGCTTTTAATAGAACCAAAAAAAAAAAAAAAAAAACCACCAAAACAACAACAACAACAACAACAACAACAAAACCAAACAAAAAATAAACCCTCTTTCCTTCTGCTTGCTATTTAGCGTGGGAGCCTGGCAGAGGAGGAGGCACTATCTAACAGCGGCAGCGAGCGGCTGTGACTGCATGTGGCCTGGGAAAGGCAACACCACCTGCCAGTAAGGTAGCTGAGCTTTCCCTGGGAGGGCAAGGGAAGGGGCAAGGAAGGAAGTCATATTCCGAGAGCAGCAGGACTTGGTGTTATTTTATTTTCTCTTTTATAAAATTAGAAGACTCAGGGGTGTTGGGTGGCTCAGATGGTTGAGTGTCTGCCCTTGGCTCAGGTCATGATCCCAGGACCCTCAGATGGATCAGGCCCCTAGCTCAGCAGGGAGTTTGCTTCTCCCTCTCCCTCTGCTGCTCCCCCTGCTTTTGCACGCTCTTTCTCTCTCTCTCTCTCAAATGAATTTAAAAAAGAAACAAATAAAATAAATAGATACATAAATAAAATTAGAAGACTCTAGTGTATGCTACCCTCCCAGCCCACTGCCCTCTGTGTGCCTTCTCGCAACTGTGCCAAGACACACACATTTTTCCTCCTCTAGCCCACACAGGAGGTATGATTTGGAGAAGCAATAAACAAACAACCCTGATTCCAGGCCCCAGGGAACACTCAGTTCTGGGAGCATAGCTCCAGAGGGAAGTAGCTATAGGGATGTAGC
Organism: Spilogale gracilis; assembly: GCA_004023965.1. Taxonomy (NCBI): domain Eukaryota; kingdom Metazoa; phylum Chordata; class Mammalia; order Carnivora; family Mephitidae; genus Spilogale; species Spilogale gracilis. Next base: position 36,523 of record PITA01015955.1, read on the forward strand.
CTGGTATCATCCCTGCCTGGAATGACTCTGGAGGGGTCATCTCTACTCCATACTCCTGGTTTATTGGGATCACTGGGGGCCCCAGCTCATCATGGACTATACTGTCGGTCTGCTGGCAGTAAAGTACCCTAAATCCACTCCCATTCAAGCTGACGGGAGGCTCAGTTCACATGGTAAAGGAAGACCCTGCCTCGGAGCCATATACAGATGACCTCTTCTTAATTAGACCCAATGGCCCAAATGGAACCCTTTCCTCAAGACATGGCTTCAGGGAAGACCAATGGCCTAGAGTGTGGGAGATCACCTGGGGGGGCGGGGAGGGGAGGCTCAGAAATAAAAGACTACTGAGCTTAAAGATGGATGTGTCAGCCAAAGTTGCCCTGAGTAAAAGCAAACCAGAGATGTTCTAGGGCCAGTGCTTGCAAACTGAGGCTTGCGGGCCACACTCAGCCCTCAGCCTGCCTCTTGAGCTAGGAATAGTTTTCCCATTTTTAACTAGTTGGAAAGAATTTAAAAAATAACAATATTTTGTGACACGTAAAAAGAGTATGAAACTCAACTGAGTACCCGTAAGTGATACTGTATTAGAACACAGTCGTGCTCATTCGTTTACATGTTGTTTGTGCCTGTTTTCATATTATAATAGCAGAGTTGGGAACGGCTGCAACAGAAACCATATAGTTTCCTAAGTCTGAAATATTTCCTCTCTGGCTCTTTACAGAAAAAGTTGGCTGACCTGTGTTCTAGGGCGGTGGTTTTCAAACATTAGTGTACATTAGAAACCACCTGGAGGACTTATTAAAACAGATCACCAGCCCCATCTCCCGAGTTTCTGCTTCAGCAGGACTGAGGTGGAATCTGAAATTGCATTTGTAATAAACTCCCAGGTGCTGCTCGTGCTGCTGACTCCTCATGCACGCCCTAAGAATGGATGTTCAAAGAGAAACGCAGGCTATGATGGTCCGCGGGATGGAGAAAGTAAAAAGAAAATGAGAGGAAACACTCAGGACGGTAGGGTCGAGGGAAATAGTCAAGCTGAAAAGGTCGGTGAAGGAATTTCCTAGGGAATGGATACGTGTTTGAGCATACTTAGCAGGTACACACACGGAAACAGAGAAAGAAAGAGAGAAAAACTTGAGATCTGCAGCCTTAATGGAATGGAAAGGGGATGCCCCTGGGATGAAAAGGTGTGGGCTGAAGGAAATGAATTCGCTTTAAGCTCTTGGTTAGCCTGGCTTTCAACCCCCTCGGTCTAAAGAGTTGATTAGGGGAAGGGCCCACTTGCAGCATGACTAGTTCTTAACCATTTGGGGTAAGGTTATTTAAATCCCTTCAAATTTCTTACACCTCTCCCTAAAAAAGAACCAGTTATGCCTTTTGGTCACCTATTGCTGCCTAGAAAATCATCCCAAAACTTTTGGCTTAAGACACAATAACCAATTTTTTTGCCCAGGATTCAGTAACTGGGCAGGGTTCGGCTGGGTAGTTCCCCTGCTGGGCCTTTCAGTGACCACTCCAGGACACTTAATCACCCGGTCTAGAAGGACACTGGGATCTCTGGGCTCTCAGGACCTCTCTCTCTTCATGTGGCCTCTCCCCGTGGCCTCTCCATGTAGTCTCTCCAGCAGAGTTCCCAGACCTTTTCCGTTTTGGTTGAGGGCCCTGGAGAGCACAAAACCAGAAGCTGCCAGACCTTCTTAGGCATTAGGCACAGAACTGGTTCCGTTTCCCTTTCACGGTGGCTGCACTTTATTGACTTTGTGAGTCACAGGCCAATCCAGATTCCTGGGGAGAGGACCTTCCAATGTGCCAACACTGGAAGCAAGACTCACTGGAGGCCACCAATGTAACGGGTTAGAGCAGCATCTGCTTGGGAAAGAGTTGCACAAAACAAAAGGAAAATAGGTCATTGGAGAACCTCCCCCCACCCACGACTCCCCTGGGAATCGATGGCTGTATGGGGACAACGCCACGATTTATGAAATGTTTTTGGGTAATATCCTAGGACTGAAAGCACTGGAAGTTCTTCAAGAACATTAACAGATGTTTTCCTTGTTTATTTTTTAATTGTATACACACAAGTTTTAGAAGAGCATACTTCCTGCTTTGACTAAATTCACATAGTTACTGGCAATTACCTTAATTGCACATTCACGGAAACCTTACCAAAGAGGTGAAATAAGATTACCTTTAAGTTATGGAATTACTAAGGCTTTTTCAGCTGTTGTTTTCTTCTTAATACAAGCACACTGGTACATCCCCTTTTGAATATTCTAAAGGCATCTGCATAGTGGAGTTTATATTAGGGGGAAGGGAAGACTTGAAATAATTACTTTCCTCCTAGTATCTCTTCATTCTTTTTTTTGCATATTTATTCATTTAGTTGTTTGTTTATAATTGTAAAATGGGTTTTTTCCATATACACGTACCTTGTATTTTCATCTAATGTTTCTGTCCATATGAGCATATATAACCCTGTATCATTCTTGTGGATGGTTACATGGTAATTTATTATATTATTTAGCGAATCTCTAATTGCTGGACCCAAGAGAATTAAAAACATATGTTCACACAAAAATCTGTACATGAATATTCATAGTAGTGTTATTCATAATAGACAAAAAGTGGAAACAAAAGTAATGACCATTAACTGGCAAATGGATAAACAAAATATGGCTTCGGGAAATTATTCAGTAACAAAAAAGGGAATGAAGTACTGATACCTGCTACAACATAGATGAAACTCGAAAACATTATGCTAAGAGAAAGAAGCCAGACACAAAAGATCACATATTGTTCCATTTACACGAAAGGCAAATCCACAGTGACAAAGAGATCAGCGTTCCCTCATTCTTGGAATGTTCCTTCTTGGCTTCCATTCTCTTCTGGGTCTCCTTGCTACCTCTCTAATTCTGTTTCAAGTGTGTCATTCCCCATTGTTCCTTAATACTGTGAACCTTGACGACCCTCAAATTTTCTCACCCGCATACTCATTCTTGTATACAACTCAGAAGTGCTGTGACAAACTTGACTTCCGTGACAAACTTGACACGGTGACTTCCACATCTATCCTTCCAGCCTTTATCTCCTCCTGAGCCCTACGCTCTCTTGCCATTTACCTACCAAACATTTGTTTTTGAATGTAACTCAGATTCAACACAGAATTCATCAGGTCCCAAACCATGCCTTTATGCTTTTCTATGCATTGTTTCTTCCACAAGAAATGCTCTCCTTACTTCTTGGTTTTGTGAACTCTTATTCATTTTTCAAGATTTAGCTTTAATTTCCCCTCCTTCATAAAGGCCTCACAGGCTATTGGTTTAGATAATCAGCTGCTGTCTATGTTCCTAAGCACTTTCCATAGATTTTTTGCACATTCATCACACTGTATGTCGTTGTTTTGTTTGGTTGATTTCTTCCAAGGCTGCCATTTTGTTTTAACCATTTTTCCCCCTATCCAGCAGTTAGTACAGTTGTAGACACAAGTGTTCATTATTGGATGTGAGAAGACAAGAGTAATAACAGCAAACGCTTCTATTGTGCCTACTGGATAGCACGTACTGTTCTGATTATTTTATGTATATTAACTCACTTAAGCCCCATATAAACCCTTTGTGGCAGGTACATTATTACATCCATGTTTTGGATGGATAAATTGAGATTAAGAGAGTTTAAAAACTTTCCCAAGGTCATACAAATACTGAATGGCAGAGCTGGGAGTAGACCTTGCAACCAAGTCTGCCTTCTTAATTATTATGGTATACTGATAATGAGAGTGGACTTGGCTATTCCATTTTCCTATCCCAAGCTCTCCAAAGCCCCAGCTAAGTATTACTCTCATATGAATTCATGACATGAATTATTTATCTTCTCTCTCTGTGCCAGGCGCAGTCTTAGGTAGACACTGAGGATAGACTGGTGAGTCAGAAATGAACCCTGTCTTCATGCAGAACTTGGGAACAACAACTTTTCTACTTTCCACATTTATCAGTAGATCACCCAAAGTCTGTCTTCCACTTAACTTCTGGTTAAATAAGAACGGAGAGAGATCTGTGAATGCTGCTTACATTAGACAGGGTTTTCCAGAGAAAAAGAACCGTGTGTGTGTGTGTGTGTGTGTGTGTGTGTGTGTGTGTGTGTGTGTGTTGGGAAAGACAGGGATTTATTTTAAGGAATAGGCTCGTGCAATTATGGGTGCTGGCGGGTCTGAAATTGGTAGCGCAGGCTGGTAGGCTGGAAATTCAGCAAAGAGCTGATGTTGTAGTCTTGAGTCCGAAATCCATAGGGCAGACTAGCAGTCTGGAAACTCAGACAAGGTTTCTATACTGCAGTCTCCAGGCAAAAATGCTTCTTCAGAAAGTCTCAGTCTCTTTTTAAGACTTTCTACTGATTGGAAGAGCCCACCCACATCATGGAGGATAATCTGCTTTGCTTAAAGTCTACTGATTGTCAATGTTAATCACTTCTAAAAAATACTTCCAAAGCAACATTTATACTAGTATTTGACTAAACAACTGGACACCAAAACCCAGTCAAGCTGAAAAACTTAGTCATCACACCGCCCATAGTGACAGATGCCCAAGGCTGGAAGGGAAAGTCTCAGAAGCAGTATTTATATAAACTACCTCCAGGAAAAACCTTCTTAACCTATGGGCTATTTTGTATGTCATAGTCTAAATTTACTGGAATATGCTTAAAGCTGTCTGATATTTTTTTCCATCCTTTTTTTTAAGATTTTATTTATTTATTTATTTATTTATTTGACAGACAGAGATCACAAGCAGCAGGAGAGAGAGAGAGCAAGGGAGAAGCAGACTCCCCGCTGGGCAGGGAGCCTGATGTGGGACTCGATCCCAGGACCCCAGTATCATGACCTGAGCTGAAGGCAGATGCTTAACCAACTGAACCACCCAGGCATCTCTATTTTTTTTCCATTTCTCACACATCCCCTACCACCTTTCTCCATTGTCCCCAAATACTCTTTTCTGTGATCAACACCTACTTCTACCATTCCAGGTCCTAGAATACTCTTCTTGTTTATCATTATAAACAACATGTATTCCTCATGAAAAACATTAATCAAGACACTTGTCCTACATCATGCTTTTTGGGACTCTTCCATTTAGCTTCAGGCTTCCAGGATGGCTGAATTCATAAAACTGATAAAATTATGGAACTTTTGAACTTGAAGGGAAACTTAGTGTACAAGATAGTCAAATTTCCTCATTTTACTGATGAAGAGACCAGATGAAGTGACTTTGTTAACCCTGAGGTGAAACCAGGACTAGAATTCAGGTCTGCTCTGCCAGCTTCAGGCTTTTTAGGGTGTAGAGAGATAGGAGAAAACCACTGCCTATGGAAGGAAAACTAGCTGTAGAAGATAAGAGATGATGAATTTAGGAGCTATGAGACTTAGATGAATCCTTGTACCACCCTAAGCCTCAGTTTATTTATTTGTTAAATGGCTTAAATTAGTGCTTCTCAAAGTCCAAAACTCATACAAATCTCCTGAGGATTTTGTTATAACACAGATTCAAATTCAGTAGGTCTGGTGTAGGGCCTGAGATTCTGCATTTCTTCCAGATGATGCCAATGTTGCTAGTCATGGACCACCTTTTGAATAGAAGGTTGTATGATCTGTAATGTAAGTACAATTTGAGCCTAAAAATTCCATTATTTGGTGAATCTATGATAGGGATGGCAGTATCAAAGGTAAAATAGGTAACAATGGAAAAAATATTACATTTTACCAATCCTTGTCTGTATACTCTTTTTCAGAGTACTTTTCCTCTACTTAAGGTCACCACATACTCTGGTTTGCCTAAGAAAGTCAGACCTGGCTTATGCCTGTTTCCCCAATGTGAGGATTAACAGAGACTCTCTCACTCTCAAAAGTGTATCAGTTACAACAGTAAGTTCAATGGTTACCCATATTTTACATTTCTTTGCTCGTTATCTATGTTCACAGAATATGGAACACATCCAATTTCTTGTTTGCATATTTCAAGCCAAAGGAAAAAGTACATCCCAGAAAGTTTTCCTACATAGTATGTCAGAACTCCAAGGTTTGTGAATTTCTGTTTTCTTTCCTTACAAACAGCACACTCCGTGCAGGGATTGTTGGCAAGAACGTTCTGCGTTCAGCCCGCCCAAGATGTAAGACCCTGGGAAAAACTGCTTGATGTTTGTTTTGTGGTGGAAAGCAGCAAAGCTCATTCAGAAGATTAAAAACTAAGTGGAAAAATACTTCATGGGTGATTTTCCCACTTCCTATTCTCACAGAATCAATGTCTGACTGTACAGTTCCCAAGTTCAGGGGCAGCTCATGGAGTGAACTTCTACGCCCACCTCACTGAAGGTGTTCCTCAAGGAGGTGCAAAGAGAAGGTTAAAGCCCCAAACTACAGATCCACCACCTGCTATTCTTTCGGGTCTTGAATCTTCAAAGGGAATATATTCCTAAGAAGTTTCTGCTCTTGGGGCACCTGGGTGGCTCAGTTGGTTGGGCGACTGCTTTCGGCTCAGGTCATGATCCCGGAGACCTGGGATCGAGTCCCACATTGGGCTCCCTGCTCTGCGGGAAGCCTGCTTCCCCCTCTCTCATTCTGTTTGTGTTCCCCCTCTGGTTGTGTTTCTCTCTGTCAAATAAATAAAATCTTTTTTAAAAAAAAAGTTTCTGCTCTCAGTTGCCACCTTCTATAATTAGCTAGTGGCATTTGCTCTTTATTCATTTTTTAAATAAATATTGGCTAAGTGTCTACTATACGCCAAGAAAGGATTAGTTCACAGCTGAAATTAAGAATTGGATACATCCGGCACCTGGGTGGCTCAGTGGGTTAAAGTCTCTGCCTTCGGCTCAGGTCATGATCTCAGGGTCTTGGGATCCAGGCCCGCATCGGGCTGTCTGCTCAGCAGGAAGTCTGCTTCCTCCTCTCTCTCTGCCTGCCTCTCTGCCTACTTGTGATCTCTCTCTCTCTGTCAAATAAATAAATAAAATAATCTTAAAAAAGGAATTAGATACAGCATTAGTTTGTAGATCTTAGTACTAGAGAAGGTGAGAGAAGGTGGGGGATGATGTTAATGGAAAATCGATGGGGTAATATATGTAATGCTCTTTTCTACAACTGATTCAGAACATATCAGCCTATGTATAAGCAGGGGAGGAAGAAGCACACAGTTCATTTCAATCACAAAAGCCTAACCATCTGTTCATCTCCTTCAAGTCTTGCTCAAAAAATGTTGGCTCCCTGAGGCACTTCGGCCACCCTGTTTAAAATTAAATCTCATCTCCAGACCCAAAACTCCAAATATCTGCTCTCCTGTATATTTTCCACTATTCTTACCTTATAATCCTTGACATACTTCATCTCTGTATAATCGTTATTGTCTTTCTTCCTCCATTAGAATGTGTGCTTCATAAATTTGCTGCATACATGTTCCAGACCTATGACAATGGGATCAGACAGGCAAAATTTCAGGATGAGCTAAAATCTGAAAATAATATCAGAACAACAGAAAGTGATTTTTAAGCAATAAGAGGAAGGAATAAACCAGATAAATACACCGAGGGTTAGGAATGTTAAAGACAAGTCAACAGATGGCCGAGAGCAAAATTACTCCACTCCTATTTTGCTTGTGTCTTGCCCAATAAGGAAAAGAAAATTAAAACTTGCAGGGTGGAACTGAGCCAATGATATAAAGAGAGAATTGCAATTCAGAGCTCGTACTTTGTATTTCACACCTTCAGACTGAGGGGACTGATGTTTTAGGTACTAAAGGTAGTTTTGATCAATTTCTGAAACACTACTGGTGTTCTTGCAAAAGAGAAATGCAGGAGAAATTTTAGAAGTATCCCAAATTTCTTTTTTTTTTAAATAAGATTTTATTTATTTATTTGACAGAGAGAGACAGCAAGAGAGGGAACACAAACAGGGGGAGTAGAGGAGGGAGAAGTAGGCTTCCCGCAGAGCAGGGAGCCCTATGCAGGGCTCAATCCCGAGACGCTGGGATCATGACCTGAGCCAAAGGCAGACGCTAAACAACTGAGCCACCCAGGCACCCCAAAAGTATCCTAATTTTCAAATGGAAATAATAATGGACTACATAGCATCAAGCATAGTATGGTGCGAGTTTTAGATATAAGAGTTAAATAAATGAGACAAGGCCTAGCACTAAGTTGTTACATGCTCTTACAGAAATGTCATCTAGGTTGACCTAGTCATTTACATGTGTTTTTCAGATTCTTGGATTCAGTAGTTCATTGAGCTATGAATTCTCCTAGCATGTACCATCCCAAAGACCTTATTCATTGCACCTTAATCAGAGATTTTGTCACGTACTTTGTGGAAATCACAGCACAATTTGTGTGTGGCTTTGCTCTAACTAAATAAGGACCCTAATCAAAAGGAAATGAGGTTAGCACAACATGAACTGGTCCTGAGTGATTACTGTCTTATTTTATAAATGTTCATATATTCGGTGTTTGCCATGAAAGTCTAGATTCTGCTAAGAACCAACATCACAAATATACCATTTTCTGGCTATACAAACATTTGGAGTAGTAAAGTAACTACTATGGAAAGTAGCAAAATGCATAATAAAAAATTACGATGACAGGATCGAATGTAAGTGTAAATTACAAAGATAAAATTTACAACTTCCTACAATTTTATCATTGTAGGAAGAGGATATAATCCATGGGAACTTCTCTTTGATTGTTTCCTTGATTATAAATTTAGGATTCCATATACTAACCCAGCTGTGGCTTTAAGGGAATCAACACTCTCTAGGGAATTCTAAAAAGGAGTCCAATATCTAGATCATAGGAAGTAATTAGGCTCATCTGAGTCTGCTCTGGTCATTTACATGCTGTCTAGTTCAAGGGAAATGTTTTAGAAGGCCACTAATGAAGCACAGTAGTTCTTAAGTGCACAGTAAGAGTTATAGGAGAAATTTCTAAAGTGCATGGAGACTGGCTCTAATTAGCCATGACCCAGAAACTTGTGAGTTCATGCCTTATCAGGTGTCCTCCTGAGGTGAGGAGGAATGTTGCTGGGCACAAGTGACAAATCAGACGGAAGAGGCTATAAATTTCTTTTCTGTACAGGAAGGATAAAAAGGGAGCATAAGTTGGTGGTAAAAGCAAGCAGGAAAAATGACCTCATGCAAAAAAGGGAGCTTTAGTCTCTCTCCATCATCCCTCTATCAAGGTGATGCAGGTGGGGGCAGCAACATCGACAGCAAGAGCTACCGACACAGAGGCAAGTGATCAGCCCACTCCGGAACCAGCCAACCTGAGTTTAAATCCTGGGACTTTCACTTAACAGCTATATAGCTGACTGAGCTGTTAAATCTCTTTGTGCCCCGGATTTCTCATCTGTCCTATAGGACTAATAGTACTTAGCTCGTGGGGTTTACATGAGGATTAAACAAGATACTATATGTAAAGTTCTCAGACTCTGACCCAGAAGCACTATGTGAGTTTCCCACGGATCCAGCACTTGCTGTATCACAAGCATTACTGTCTGACTTAATGCTCCGAACAACGCTAGGACACAGGAACGACTGAAATAACTTTTCCTGCAGACGAGGAAGCTAAAACTTTGAGAGGCTGAGAAATCTGTCCAAAGTTATTCAGGCAGAATATTATAGAATCACTCTGCAAAAACTCAAGATTTTTCTGATAAGAAAATCTGAGATTTTAACCTCTTGGGCTTTCTTGTCTCTAATATGATCTCAAGAGAACCAGGGAGCCCAGCTTACAACTGTGAAGAAACCACCAAACCACAGGTGACAGTATAACTGTGGGGTTTTGAAAGGGCTGCAGATCAAGCCCACAAAGTCCAAGCTCCAGTGTTAGGAGTGGTAGCCTAGTGCTTGATGGCTATGCCCACGATTACGGATCAGTATGCTGGAAAGAAGAGAGAGAAGAATCTATAAGATGAGACATCATAAGATTTCTAGGTCAACTTTATTAGGTGACCTGTTTAGAACTGGACCACTAGATCCAAATGCAGTCACACTAGAAGGGGAAGCCAAGATGGAAAGCCCTTTCCTATTACCTAGGAGAGAGAAAAAGACTGTGTTGCATTAAGTTTCTCTTCTCTGGGGTTCATATGGCATATTGCACTGATTAAGGGTTGAAGGACCAAAACAAAGGATACAAAAGCAGAAGACCCAGCAAAAGCAGGAAAGAAAGGAAACAAGCAACAAGCCTGATGGGGAATTTGACCACAAAATGTATTTCAATCTATTACATCTGCGATTTGGGCTGCAAGGAATTTTCCTTGGGCCATTAACAGAGATCCCAGGAACATATTTTTGTAGAAGATCTCTGAACCCACCTTATTTTTGTGGAATCCTCTGATTTTCTAATGGTATGTCCAACTGTACTGTACACTTACCAATATGGGTATATTCCTAAATCTGTTTATGTTATTGCTCTTATTACTGGAACTGCATGCTTTAATTAACTATTACATAGACTGATGACAAGAGTAATCAGCCAGCTATTGGTCCAAATCATTTTGATTAAGAGATCTGCATCTGAGTACCTGTGAGTCTTCTAAAAAATGGGACTTTTATAAGCTTATACATATAATAAAAGTGATTTTTTAAAAAAAATCTGACTATTTTTTCTTTTTAATTTATTTTTATTGTTACTTAAATTTTTTTTCCAGTGTTCCAAGATTCATTCCCTATTTCCCACACCCAGTGCTCTATGCAATAGGTGCCCTCAGTACCCACCACCAGGCTCTCCCATCCCCTCACCCCCTCCCTCCAAGTCCCTTAGTTTGTTTCTGTGTCCAAAGTCTCTCGTTTTGTTTCTCTCCCTGAATTACCCTACTTCCCATTTACTTTCCTTCTCCTACTGTCTTCCGTATTACCCCTTATGCACCGCACGTAAGTGAAACCATGTGATACTTGACTTTCTCTACTTGGCTTATTTCACTCAGCATAATCTCTTCCAATCCAGTCCATGGTGCTACAAAAGTTGGGTATTCATCCTTTCTGATGGAGGCATAGTATTCCATTGTATATATGTACCACATCTTCTTTATCCATTCATCTGTTGATGGGCACCTTGGCTCTTTCCACAGTTTGGCAATTGTGGCCATTGCTGCGATGAACATTGGGGTACATGTGGCCCTTCTTTTCACTACATCTGTATCTTTGGGGTAAATGCCCAGTAGTGCAATTGCAGGGTCATAGGGCAGCTCTATTTTTAATTTTTTAAGGAATATCCACACTGTTTTCCAAGCGGCTGCACCAACTTGCGTTCCCACCAACAGTGTGAGAGGGTTCCCCTTTCTTCACAGCCTCTCCAACACTTGTTATTTGCTGACTTGTTAATTTTGGCCATTCTGACTGTAGTAAGGTGGTATCTCAGTGTGGTTTTGATTTGAATTTCCCTGATAGCTAGTGACGCTGAACATTTTTTCATGTGTCTGTTAGCCGTTTGTATATCTCCTATGGAGAAGTGCCTCTTCATGTCTCTTGCCCATTTTTTGATGCATTCATCTTCTTTTTGGATGTTGAGTTTGAGTAGTTCTTTATAGATCTTGGATACCAGCCCTTTGTCTGTAGTGTCATTTGCAAATATCTTCTCCCATTCTGTGGGTTGCCTCTTTGTTTTGTTGACTGTTTCCTTTGCTGTACAGAAGCTTTTTATTTTGATGAAGTCCCAGAAGTTCATTTTTGCTTTTGTCTCCTTT
>PITA01015956.1:0-48236 GCA_004023965.1 Spilogale gracilis
GGGACGCCTGGGTGGCTCAGTTGGTTAAGCCACTGCCTTCGGCTCAGGTCATGATCCCGGAGACCCGGGATCGAGTCCCACATCGGGCTCCCTGCTCGGCGGGAAGCCTGCTTCTCCCTCTCTCGCTCCCCCTGCTTGTGTTCCCTCTCTCGCTGTGTTTCTCTCTGTCAAATAAATAAAATCTTAAAAAAAAAAAAAATAAAATAAAATCTCTATTGTCTATTTTAAATCTATTTTTGTCTATTTTTGTCTAATTTTGCCACTCCCATCAGAATATAGCTTTTGTGAGAATAGAACGTTTGTTTTGTTCCCTGTTATTTCTCCAGTGAAAAGAAAAATGCTGACATATATTAGGCATTCAATAAATGTGTTCAGTAAAAAGGGGGAGATAGGTAGTGGAAAGTGATACATCTATATATTTATAATGATGTACTTTTGAGTTGGACAGTCATAGAATAGGATCTTGATTCTGTTCCTTATCAGGTGTCTGACTCATAATTGCTTAAAATGGATTTTATTATGCATCTAAGGTACTGAGGTGACGATTTAGAAAACATTTGCCGTATAATAACTAGTAGTAGTGGTAGGAACAGTGATACTAGTAATAGTAAATAATAATTTTTGTTCTTCATGTTGCCAATTCCTTAGCTGTCTTCCAATTTCCTAAAAATCTCTAAAAACTGAGTCTTTTCTCAGACGTTTGAGGCATCTCTTCTGGAGGCAAAACCAATCTTGAGGTCACACAAAGCTATTTGGAGTCTGTATTTATACAACTTGGTGTGACTGTATATATCATCGCAGAAATATTAATGTGTCTGATCACAGGCAGCTACCTCAGACCCATCTGTGGGTAGTTAGATGCTGGAAAGCAAATGTGCTATAAACTTTCTTATATCTGAAAAAATTATCTGAATTCTCAGGTACATCTGGCCCCAAGATTTCAGTAAAGGGGAACAGACCTCTATCGGCCACTCACCAGTGTTGAAGCATTGCCAAATAGGACTTGAAAGAACAGCATTCTGTTAAGACTGTGCTCGTTAGATTACTAGTTTTCTCAGAAGATACGAGTCTACATTTTTCTTTTCCCCAATAATCCTAACATATAGAGAAAAAAATTTTAAAAAACCACACACATTGTTTAGGAACACTCTACTTGACTGTGTCTATCATTTTCCAAATCCATTGGAAATACAGCCAGGGTAATGCAAATTAAAGCAGTTCTGGTAAACCCATTTTTTAATATATATTTATTGATTTATTCTAGAGAGAGAAAGAGCACAAGTGGAAGAGACAGAGGGAGAGGGAGAGAGAATATCAAATAGACTCTGAGCTGAGTGTGGAGCCCGATGTGGGGTCCGATCTCATGAGATCACAACCTGAGCCAAAACCAAGAGTCAGACAATTTACCATCTGTTCCACCCAGGGGTCCCTGGTAAACCCATTTGTAAGGGACAGGTCTTCAATTTAAGGAATGCTTTCTCAGAAAAAATCCCAATAGGAAGGAAACCATGTCCACCCATATCTATAGCTATCATTATAGCTCAACTGGGTTTTGCATCCCCTTATCTTATAGTCCAGGGGTCAGACCTCACTGCTATTGAATAAGAATGTTAATGCAATGAAGAGAGCAGTTGTAAGGCAGACGGTGTGTTTATGGTGAAGATATAACTGGTGAGGAATATAACTGAGAACTTGTTGATTTTGCTTGCTTTCATCCACAAATGCTTTCCCATATGGCTTCAGTCTTGTGTTCCATACACGTTTTTTAAACTCCTCTGCAGTTCTTCATTCTCTGTAACGGTTACAAGTGGCTAATATTTTTTCTTCCTCTGCATCATCTGTGTGACCAAGTACCTTTTAGCCTAAAACATTTTCCTCCTTCCCATGTCATGTTTAGTCTAATCATATTGATTTGATAGTGTTTGACTCCTTGGTAAGATATAACAAAATAATCCTAGGCATACATAGCTACATGATTTTCTCTTTCATGGAATGAATCATAAGATATACGTAAGATACATATTATCTAACTACCTTCTATTTTAATGCAATATACTGCCATTCCTATCATTCTTTAACATTGTCGCACCTGAAAATAACACTTTCCTAAAGTCTAATTGCTATGGTTGGAATTTTTGTGTCCCTTTGCCCCCCTTCCAAGATTTATATGATGAAATCCTAACCTTGAAGATGATGGTATTGAGAGTCGTGGCCTTTGGGAGGTGATCAGGCTGTGAGGGCAGAACCCTCATGAGTGGAATTAGTGCCCTTATAAGAGTCCGATGGAAGTGCCTTTGCTCCCTCTACCATGTGAGGACCCCAGGAGAACACACCACCTCTGAAGAAGTGGGCTCCCATCAGACACTGCATCTACCAGTGTCATGTTGTGGACTTCCCAGCTTCCAGAACTGTGAAAAATAATTTTCCGTAGTTTGTAAGCCACTGTGCATGGTATTATGTTGTAGTAGACTGAATGGCCTGAGACAGTTCTAAATCTACCTTCTCTAGACCTCTATGCTTTGTGCTGCTGAATAACTTTGGTGTTGATTATAATTGTATTTTGGACCATACCCAGTTTGAAAAATAAATACTTTACCTTGAAAAATATGTAACATTTTCCTGTAAAGACTAATGGAAACTCACGTTCACACTTAATGCTATCTGTGTCCTCCACCATTTTTAATGATTTTATTTAATTATTTGTCAGAGAGAGAGAGAGAGAAAGCACATGGGAGCCCACACGCAGGAGGAGTGGCAGGCAGAGGCAGAGGGAGAAGCAGGCTCCTTGCTCAGCAGGGACTTGATGTGGGACTTGATCCCAGAGTCCTGGGATCATGACCTGAGCCAGAGGCAGATGCTTAACGGAGCCACTTAGACACCCTCTATGCCCCTTTTTGTACGGATCCCAGACTTATGGCTCTTAACTTACTGTGTTTCAATGGACGATGACATCATCTATTTATTTAAGTATTTGAAGACATACTATGACTAGGCTTTGTAGTGGACTCTGAGATGAACTCTCTGATGGTTACATTTGGAAGCCTCTGATTCTGACTACAAGAAGCTCTAGGTCCATATTACTTTTATTTAGCCCCACAGTATGGTTCCAGTTATCCCTGGAAACAGTGACTTCTTCATATGGAATAAAGTGCAATGATGTGATACCTGACTCATTCACTCCTTGACAATTATATACAAAGTTACTATAGAAGTGGCACGTGCTATTTAATGACATGTCCCAAGACCTCATAGTTATGAGTCCAGATATATATTTTTAAACTAATTCTAACTCAGTTATATAGTTTTGCATATCCTGCTTCAATATAAAAGAATCCCAATTCATAGGCACTTAAAAAAAACCTGCCAAGTATATTTTTTACATGCAACACTGATTTACCAGTACTATGTATTTTCATATCAAACTGTATAAATCACAATTACTGAATTATCAATCTTAAGATATTTGTTTTCTTTGATAAGCTTTTATTTTTATTTCTTTCATAAGCAACAAAACTTAGTACTCATGGTAAAATTGTTTTCACAATCTCATCCTGTATTTAGCTAAGAACTCAAAACCACAACTAACATAGCAATGATGATTTTACTTCCTTCCCTGCTTCTTGTCCTGAATGTCTTAGAGTGGTTTAGATCTGTGGTTCTCAAATTTTGGCAGTCACCAGAGTCACCTGCCAGACTCACTAAACCTCACTGCTGTGATCTACCCCAGTCTCTGATTCAGCGCATTTCTGACAAGTTCCCTGGAGATGTTGATGCCATTAGTCTGGGGACCTCACTTTAATAACCTCCAGTTTTTGTGGTCTTTCATGTAATGTCTTCTCAACCCAGCACTATCTGCCTCAAAAGAGAAGAATTGCCCTGGGAATTCTTGCCACCAACACCCAGAATTGCCCTGGGAAATTTGAAGTCAGTTGGTATCACAAAAGCAACATTCATTCTTAAAATAAATAAATAAATAAACAAACAAACAAACAAACAGAACCCAGACAGATGCATGGCTTGACTAAGTCCCTCCAATTCCTTTTTTGTGTTTCTTCTGACCAAAATAAAGACCTTGTTTTCTCAAGCTGAGCTGTGCCATAGATCTTTCTTGGTTCTGGTTCGTTCGTTTATTCCTCCCTCCCATCTTTCCTTCTTTCCTTCCTCTTTCTCTCTCTCTCTCTTCCTTCCTTCCGCCCACTCTTCCCTTCCTTCCTTCTTTTTGGTGATGTCATTAATTCTTTCTTTAAAAGAAATTTAATTTTGGGGCGCCTGGGTGGCTCAGTTGGTTAAGCGACTGCCTTCAGCTCAGGTCATGATCCCAGAGACCTAGGATCGAGTCCCACATCGGGCTCCCTTCTCAGCGGGAAGCCTGCTTCTCCCTCTCTCACTCCCCCTGCTTGTGTTCCCTCTCTGGCTGTGTTTCTCTCTATCAAATAAATAAATAAAATCTTTAAAATAAAATAAATAAAAGAAGTTTAATTTTGAACACTTCTCAGAGTCTTGAGCTATATTCACATATATATATTCAGAATTATTATTATTATTTTTTAAGATTTTATCCAGGCGCCCCTACAGAATTTTTTTTTTTGATTAGCATGTTATTCTCTTACTATCCCCATTTTACAAAGGCCAGTTAAAAAGGACAAAACCCAAAAATTGTAATTAAAAAGAGAAGAACATACATTAAATGTAAAAACTCAAAACAATTTCAAAACTCAAAGATATTCCGTTGATCCCAGTAATGTCATATTCTAAGAATTTCTAAAACCAGCACAAATAAGCCACAGGCTCATTTTTTTTAACTGAAATATGTTTCTTATTAATTTTTATTTTTTCCATAACCAGCCACCCTTTCCCTCCCCCCACCAGCAACACTCACTTTGTTTCCTGAGGTTAAGAGTCTCTTATGGTTTGTCTTTCTCCCCAGTCCCACCTTGTTTCACTTTTTCCCTCCCTACCCTCCACGACTCCCCGCCTTGCCTCTTAAATTCCTCATATCAGAGAGATCATATGATAATGCTCTTTCTCTGATTGACTTATTTCGCTCACCATAATAGCCTCCAGGTTCATCCACATCATTGCAATGGCAGGATTTCATTCTTTTTGATGGCTGCACAGTATTCGATTTCACCACATCTTCTTTATCCATTCGTCTCTTGATGGACATCTAGGTTCTTTCCACAGTTTGGCTATTGTGGACATCACTGCTATAAACATTCAGGTGCATGTGCCCCTTCAGATCATTACATTTGTATCTTTAGGGTAAATACCCAGTAGTGCAATTGCTAGGTCATAGGGGAGCTCTATTTTCAACTTTTTGAGGAATTTCCAAACTGTTTTCCGGAGTGGCTGCACCAGCTTGCATTCCTACCAATAGTGTAGGAGGGTTCCCTTTTCCCCGCATCCTTGCCAACATGTCATTTCCTGACCTGTTAATTTTAGCCATTCTGACTGGTGTAAGGTGTATCTCACTGTGGTTTTGATTTGTATTTCCCTGATGCTGAGGGACGTTGAGCACTTTTCCATGTGTCTTTTGGCCATTTGGATGTCTTCTTTGCAGAAATGTCTGTTCAAGTCTTCTGCCCATTTCTTGATTGGATTATTTGTTCTTTGAGTGTTGAATTTGATAAGTTCTTTATAGATTTTGGATACTAGCCCTTTATCTGATATGTCATTGGCTAATATCTTCTCCCATTCTGTCAGTTGTCTTTTGGTTTTGGTTTCATTCACTATTTCTTTCTTTCTTTTTTTTTTTTTTTTTTAAGATTTTATTTCTTTATTTGACAGAGAGAAACACAACTATAGAGGGAACACAAGCAGAGGGACTGAAAGAGGGAGAAGCAGGCTTCCCGCCGAGCAGGGAGCCCGATGTGGGGCTTGATCCCGGGACTCCAGGATCATGACCTGAGCCGTAGGTAGTCGCTTAACCAGCTGAGCCACCCAGGTGCCCATGTTCACTGTTTCTTTTGCTATGCTGTAAGGGTCGACTGCCCAAGAGGGCGGTCAGTTGGGAGCCTTGGAACACCACACCTGTCAAGGAAGACTCTGAGAGACCAGTTCCATGCAAAAGCAAAGGGTTTATTCGAGCATGCTCGGGCTCACAGTCTGACCCCAAACCGGTCAGCGGCTGAGAACCCCGAGTCTTGCAGGGGGTGGCCTTATATAGAACTACATTCTCCGTTACAGCAAAGCCCACGCATCGATCATACATTTCATCAATCATACATTTTATCAATCATTGCAAGCTGCATTTGTGCATTTTTCAGGAAGAAAGCTTGACAGGTTGCTAAGGGTGACAGTTTCAGTTGGAAGCTTTGGACAGGTTGCCATGGGTGGCGGTTTCGGTTGGGTCCCGAAGCTTTGGACAGGTTGCCAAGGGTGGCAGTTTGTGTTGGGTCCCTACCATTGTACATTGGAGTTACATCTGGGAGAGTGGGGGGGGCCTTTGCAGCAGCCTTTCAATGCAAAGGCTTTTGATCTTGATGAAGTCCCAATAGTTCATTTTTTTCCTTCCTTCCCTTGACTTTGGCAATGTTTCTAGGAAGAATTTGCTGTAGCTGAGGTCGAAGACGTTGCTGCCTGTGTTCTCCTCAAGGATTTTGATGGATTCCTGTCTCACATTGAGGTCTTTCATCCATTTGGAGTCTATTTTTATGTCTGGTGTAAGGAAATGGTCCAGTTTCATTCCTCCACATGTGGCTGTCCAATTTTCCCAACACCATTTGTTGGAAAGACTGTTTTTTTCCATTGTACGTTCTTTCCTGCTTTGTTGAAGATGAGTTAACCGTAGAGTTGAGGGTCCATTTCTGGGCTCTGTATTCTGTTCCACTGATTTATGTGTCTGTTTTTGTGCCAGAACCATACCGTCTTGATGACGACAGGTTTGTAATAGAGCTTAAAGTCTGGAATTGTGATGCCGCCAACTTCGGTTTTCTTTTTCAACATTCCTCTGGCTATTAGGGGTCTTTTCTGGTTCCATCTAAGTTTTAGGATTCTTTGCTCCATTTCTTTGAAAAACATTGATGGTATTTTGATAGGGATTGCTTTAAATGTGTAGATTGCTCTAGGTAGCATAGACATTTTCACAATATTTGTTCTTCCAATCCATGAGGATGAAATGTTTGTCCATTTCTTACTTTCATGAGTACTTTATAGTTTCCTGAGTACAGATTCTTTGCCTGTTTGGTTAGGTTTATTCTTAGATATCTTATGTTTTTGGGTGCAATTGCAAATGGGATCGACTCCTTAATTTCTCTTTCTTCTGTCTTGCTGTTGGTGTGTAGAAATGCAAGTAATTTCTGTGCATTGATTTTATATCCTGACACTTGTGTAAATTCCTGTGTGAGTTCTAACAGTTTTAGAGTGGAGTTTTTGGGTTTTATACATAAAGGATCATATCATCTGCAAAGAGTGAGAGTTTGACTTCTTTGCTGATTCGGAGGCCTTTTATTTCTTTTTGTTGTCTGATTGCTGAAGCTAGGACTTTCTAGTACTATGTTGAATAGCAGTGGTGATAGTGGACAGCCCTACCATGTTCCTGACCTTAGGGGAGAAGCTCTCAGTTTTTTTCCCATTGAGAATGATATTCGCTGTGGGTTTTTCATAGATAGCTTTTATGATATTGAGGTATGTGCCCTTTATCCCTACACTGTGAAGAGTTTTGATCAAGAAAGGATGCTGTACTTTGTCAAATGCTTTTTCAGCATCTATTGAGAGCATCAAATGGTTCCTGTTCTTTCTTTTATTAATGTACTATATCACATTGATTGATTTATGGCTGTTGACTCAAACTTGCAACCCAGGAATTAATCCCATTTTGTCGTGGTGAATGATCCTTTTAATACACTGTTGGATGCTATTGGCTAGTATTTTGGTGAGAATTTTTGCATCTATGTTCATCAAGGATATTGGTCTGTAATTCTCTTTTTTGATGGGGTCTTTGTCTGGTTTTGATCTTATTTGGGGCTTTTATCTGGTAATGTTGGCCTCATAAAAGGAGTTTGGAAGTTTTTCTTTCATTTTTATTTTTTGGAAGAGTTTCAGGAGAATAGGTATTAATTCTTTAAATGTTTTGTAGAATTCCCTTGGGAAGCTGTCTGGCCCTGGCGTCTTCTTTATTGGGAAATTTTTGATGACTGCTTCAATCTCCTTATTGGTTATGGGTCAGTATAGGTTGTCTATTTCTTCCTGGTTCAGTTTTTGTAGTTTATATGTCTCTAGGAATGTATCCATTTCTTCCAGATTGTCAAATTTTCTGTTTTGTAGTTGCCCATAATATATTCTTATAATTGTTTTATTTCTTTGGTGTTGGTTGTGATCTCTCCTCTTTCATTCATGATTTTATTAATTTGGGTTTTTTTCTTTTTGATAAGTCTTGCCAGGGGTATATTAGTCTTGTTAATTCTTTCAAAAAAACAGTTCCTCGTTTCATTGTTCTTTTGGTTTCTATTTCATTGATTTCTGCTCTGATCTTTATGATTTCTCTTCTCCTGCTGGGTCTAGGCTTTCTTTGTTGTTGTTTCTCCAGCTCTTTTAGGTGTAGGGTTAGGCTGTGTACTTGAGACCATTCTTGTTTCTTGACAGAGAGAAACACAGCTAGAGAGTGAACACAAGCAGGGGGAGTGAAAGAGGGAGAAGCAGGCTTCCCATCAAGCAGGGAGCCCGTTGTGGGGCTCGATCCCAGGATCATGACCTGAGCTGAAGGCAGGCACTTAATGACTGGACCACACAGGTGCCCCAGTGTCTCACAGATTTTGAACAGTTGTGTTCTTATTTTAATTTGTTTCCATGAATTTTTAAAATTATTCTTTAATTTCCTGGTTTACCCATTCATTCTTCAGTAAGATACTCTTTAGCCTCCATGTAGCTGAGTTCTTTCCAACTTTGCTCTTGTGGCTTAAATTCTAGTTTCAAAGCATTGTGGTCTGAAAATATGCAAGGAATGATCCCAAACCTTTGGACCAGTTGGAACCGGATTTGTGACACAAGATATGATCTATTCTAGAGAATGTTTCATGTGCACTAGAGAAGAATGCGTATTCTGTTGCTTTGGGATAGAATTCTCTGAATATAATTTTGATGTCCATCTGGTCCAGTATGTCATTTAAGGCTTTTATTTCCTTGTTGATCTTTTGCTTAGATGATCTATCCATTTCAGTGAGGAGGGTGTTAAAGTCCCCTACTATTATTGTATTATTGTCAATTTGTTTCTTTGATTTAGTTATTAGTTGGTTTACATAATTGGCTCCTCCCATGTTAGGAGCATAGATATTTACAACTGTTAGATCTTCTTGTTGGACAGACCCTTAAGCATGATACAGTGTCCTTCTTCATCTCCTACTATAGTCTTTGGCTTAAAATCTAATTTGTCTGATATAAGGATTGCCAGCCCAGCTTTCTTTGGATGTCCATTAGCATGGTAAACCTTACTTTAAATCTGTTGGTGTCTTTGGGTCTAAAATGTGTTTCTTGGAGACAGCATTTAAGTGGGTCTTGTTTTTTTTTTTTTTAATCCATTCTGAAAGATTTTAGTTCTTTTATTTCTCCAGAAATGGATTTTATTTCTCCAGAAAGGTGTTCTCTAATATCTTCCATGTTTTTTTGAGCCGTGTTGGCACCTTGACAGCCATCACTCTGAACTCTAGTTCTGACGTATTACTAATGTCCCTATTGAGTTGTAGGTCCCTAGCCATGGGTACTGCTGCTTGGTCTTTTTCTCTTTTCTTTTTTTTTTTTTGAGGTGAGTTTTCCACCTTTCATTTTATCCATATAAGAATATATGAATGAGAGAACAAAATACTAAAAGGGTTGTGATAACCCCAGAAAAATATACACTAACCAAATCAGAAAAGACCCCAAACTGGGGAGAGATGGAAAACAAATCTGTATCTCTATCTACATCTATTTATATCTGTCTGTCTCTGTCTATATATATGATTAGACTGGTGAATAGAACAGAGCTACACACTTGATTTTGCGTGTATTTTGGTCTGTTAGAAGAAACTGCCTCCTAAATTTTAAAGAAAGAAAAAATGTATATATGTACAAAAATAAAGGTAGAGACAATGAAGCAATCAAATATGACTGTAGAGATGAAAATTTAAAAAACATTCTAAAAAAGGAATTCATAAGAAGTTGTTTAAGAAAAAAAGGAAACGATGTGATGAGGCTGGAGACTAGAACAAAGCCATGCACTAGATCTAGGGTATATTTTTATCTATTAGAAAAAACTCTATCCCAAAGTTTAAAAAAAAAGTAAAACCTATATATATATATATAAATAAGCTTAAATACAAGGAAGGGATAGAATATGACTAAAACAATGAAATTTAAAATAGCTATAAAAAGGTATTGATAAGATAAAATAGTTTAAAAACATTAAAATAGGAAAGAGAAAAATAGTTTACAGAATAGAATAAGAAAAAATAAAATTAAATTAACTTTGAAAGACTAAAGAATCATGGGGGAAAAGCCATGAATTCTACGTGATGCATTCACCTGAAGTTCCGCAGTTTCCATTGATTGGCAAACTTGGTCTCAGCTGGATGTCCTTGCAGACCTTCTCCGGGAGGGGCCTATTCAATGATTCGCAGATGGTTCTGCCCGAGGCGGAAGTGCCCCGCCCTTGCCAGGGCCCTGGCTGAGCAATCAGCTCAGGTTCGCTCTTGGTAGCTTTTGTTCCCCAATCGCTTCCCGTACAGCTTTGGAGGCCGGGAATAAAGATGGCGGCCTCCCGGTCTCCGGCCAGGAGGAGCCGGGAGCCTGGGGCCCCAGTACTTCGTGCGCCCTCAGAGAAAAGCGGTCAGTGACGCCTGTCTCCCTGGCCTCCGGCCACACTCCCTTGCTCACCTGGCCTGCGCCCGAGCGTTTCTATCTCTGGCGGTCAGCCCTGTTTGGAGCCTCCAAACCCAGCAGATTCCTGAGCGTGCTCCAGTGCCGCTCCTCCCGGTGGAGGAAGGAGGGGGTCACCCCACCTCTGCCACTTGTGGGGTCCCTGCTCGAAGAGCAGTGCCTCGACTGCACCTTGGATCATGCTTTAAGGTAAGTCCGGGCTGAGAGCCCCCCTCCTCAGCTTGGTAGGCTTCCCCCTGCCGATACCTGGGAGCTCTGCTGCGCTCAGGCACCCCGGTCCTTCTGTGACCACGTGGGTCCTGAGACCACACTGTCCCAGCGAGGGTTTCAACCTCCCCTGCCCCCACTTAACTTCTGGGGCGACGTCCCTCAGTGGAGCAGACTTCTAAAACTTCCGATTTTGTGCTCAGCTGCTCTGCTTCTAGCCAGGAGCCGGCCCCTCCCCCCATGCTCTGTCTTCCCAAATGTCGCCTCTGATTCACTTCTCTGCGTGTCCTACTTTCCAGAAAGTGGTCACTCTTCTGTTCCTAGAATTGCTTCTTTTCTTGTCTTCGATCTCCTGTTGAGTTTGTAGGTATTTGGACTGGTTTGAAAACCATCTAGCTGAATTCCTGGGACCAGATATCTAGGTCTTCTGCTCCTCTACCATCTTGCTCATTTTTTTAAGCACAAAAATAAACAATAGCCTATAAGCTGTACTTTTTCATTCTTTGATAACCGCATCATCATAGTGAAGAATAAAATCTAGTCTCCACTAAAGGTGCTCAAACTCACCGAGGTAATTAAGTTCCTGTGATGATGGTTTGTAAACTCCCTGCCCCCAGGCTTTTGTCCGGCACTTAGGAACCTTCCCTTCCCATCACAGAGCACTTCCTCTGCTTCAGTTTGGGACTGCTGGTCCGCCAGGTAGAGGGAAACTGTGCCCCGGGGTCATGTTGCAGGGCTGGCTAAGGAAGGGTAACTTTCCAGTGCCCCACAATCAACAGAAGACTCTGAGAGGAAGGAGCAGGAATGTAAGTCGATTCCGAAAGAGCCTGTTAAGAGTCTTCAGAAGTGAACGGGAATTGAACTTGTTCCAGGGCGGTAGGTTTTTTTGTTCCTGTTTCTGGACCCGTTCTTTCCATTTCTATTTCCCTTTTGGCCAACTGTAATTAATTATTATAATTTTTTTGTCTGTCCTCAGTCTTATTATAATACCCGTCAGGAGAATGAATGTATAATGCTTTTCTTTTCTCATCACTGTCCTAATATTGGCACTGGAAATAACTAACGTGCTATTCTGTATTATTAAGAGATTTGTTCCATGAGTGATAAGGAACTAACATTCCTTATCTCTTTCTCTAGTCCCATTTTGCTTACAAGGGAGCTAGTTCAGATAAAAATTAGCTTTGTGCTTAGGCTGAATTTGTTCTGTGAAGTGGTACTATTCCAGATACATTATAGGAGGATTCCCCTGTTCTGAGTTCTGATGGGGGAGGATTTATTAAATGTTAAAAAAAATGCAAAGGAATAAAAATAGTAATTTCAATGCATTTAAAAGAATGAGATAGGCCTTTTTGCAAGCTCTTTTATATACGATAGCATATCAGAAAAACAGGACAAAAATCTCTACCATAAATTAAAGATAAAATCATTGGGAAGTGTGATCCATGAATGTGTGTGTGTGTGTGTGTGTGTGTCTGCTTGTGTGTGTATTTTGTATCCTTGACAAAATAACGAATCTGTTAGATTTAGGTAGCTGTGATAAGGCCATGTTAAAAGGATATATTACCTATGGGTCCTGTAGTTTATATGAAACATTAAGCTTAATTTTGTCATGAGATTTGTAGAAAATAACCACTAATTATTTATTTATTTTTAAATCTTGCTCACCTGAAGAATCCCCTTTGACTTACAAAGGAAGACCCATATTTAGGTTGGCAAGCAGATCCTTGCAAATATTTGCTAAACACACTTGGTGTGTGCTACTCTGTAAAAGCGAAGCCAGCAGAATGCTGCTGTGTGTCTAGAAGAGTTCAGAGGTCTGGCCAGACTTTTTGGAAAAGGATATGGGTGTGTGGGGCTGGGTGGGGGTGTGTTTCTTACCACTTTAAACGAATAACAGGGTAACCATATATTTGCATGTGTACTCAAGGTCATGAGCTATTTCAGTCCCCATGCACATATGGCTTCCTTTCTCTTTACAAACTATGTGACATAGACTTTTATAACAGTATTTCAGGGGTAAGGTAAGTGGCTCAGCAAAGCCAAGATACTTCCTCTCCTATGTGGTAGAAGCATAATTGAAACGTAGTTCTCTTTAGCTCCAAAGTCAATGCATTTTCTCCACAATTCTTTAATATCTCAGACTGCAGTCTCTTTTTGAAGTTTTATTTATTTATGTATTTGTTTATTTATTCCAAGATTGCATTTATTATAGAGAGAGAGGGAAAGAGTGGATGAATGGGGCTAAGGGCAGAGGGAGAGGGAGAAGCAGGCTTCCTGCTGAGCAGAAACCCTGAGGGTGGCTAGATCCCAAGACCCTGGCTGGGATCATGCTGTCGGCAGATGTTTAACTGACTAAACCATCCAGGTGTCCCATCTTTTTGAAGTTTTAAAAAAATGCAAAAATACCTCAAAGAGGGAATCATGTATAGCTGATTGTAGACAAAAATTTGCATTTCCTTGATAGTATATAAGGTGTATTTTCTTAGGTTGTGAATTACATCAGTTTTTCAATCGTAATTATTGCACATCAAATATCCATGTGCATGGCACCGAGTATAATATATGTATATAGATGCTTTGAAGGTGTTGCTGCTATTGTTAATAAATTATATCCATTCATATAAAGGCCCATTCACTTTTATAAGCTTTTGGCGCAATAGCCTCAGTGTTTAAAAAAAAAAAAACAAAAACAAAAACCAAAGCAAACCAAAACAAAACACCCTGTCAGACCAGGTAATTACACCCTGTAAAACCCTAATGTAACAAGAGTCTGGTATCTAGGATCAATGTGTAGGTTTTATTAACTACTGGGTGGTTTGTGTGGACACTAGCTATAGAATTTAGCAACCCTAAGATAATACTTCTCATTATAGAGAAATATGTTCATTCCACAGTAATTGAAGGAAACGAAAATTTCCAGCCAGACTTCGGTTCAGTGATACTGGGTCATCTGGATATTTCAGCACCAAACTTTAGGGCCACCAACCTTGACTTTTAGTTACTTACATAAACTAGTGCCCAATTAAAATGCTCCTTGGCAAGCAACTTTCTTGAGCAAGGCAGACTAATTAATGTAGGAGCTAGGGAGAGAGCCATGCTTTAAATAATACTGCCTAACCTCAGAAGAAGGAACTGGCCAGTGCCAAGAATACAGCAGCAGAGGGTGGTAAACAGGAAGAAATGAAATTTGTGCTAATATTAAATCTTACCTACCTGAAAGGGCATTGAATGACACCATACCTCATTCTTGGGTTTATCTGATAATTGTCAGAAAGTAGCATGCATGTGAAATACTTTACAAATTTGTATACCTAGCATTTTAGCCGTTACTCTACTTATATCTTGAAGTTACTGTTGTATTGAAATTGATGTTACTATTATCGTATATGTTTTAAAAAAGAACTGCTTCAAATAGTTTTTCAGTAAATGGAGGTGAATCTGGCTTGCTTTCTTTGATGTTTTTGTTCTCTATCTCCTGTATTCTACTGTGGTATGATTACATGCAAGTAAGCAAGGGGATCTCAATGTTTTCCTGAGCATAAAAAGGGATGACATTGTCATTTAATGATTTGCGTCTTGAGTAAGAACATATATATAATGGTAATTCTTATTGCTGCTTAAAAAAGAAAAAAGACAGTATATTTATGGTCACTTCCTGAGAGTTTGTTCTGCTTTCTAGTTCAACCAAAGCAAGAGTAGGTAATGTCCTCACAATCTGTAGGGAAATCTATGTGATTGTAGTGTGTAACACACACACACACACACACACACACACACATACACACACAGTGTGCACGCACATGCACATACACAAGCACACAAATAAATCTCACCAGAATTCTATAAAGGAGGAAAAGCTTTGGATTTTCTCCTTTAGAAAGAATTTTGATTCCTATAAACATGTAGATTGTATTTAGTCCAGTCTTTTTTGATAAAAAAAAAAATAGATGTTCTTTAAAGAAGAAATGTTTGAAGATTTAAAAAAAAAGAAAGAGGTAATTTGAAAATGACACCCAGTACAAAAAATTAGAGCTTTACACATATATCAGCTCGCTGATGTTGCTTATTAAGAAAAAGCTCATAACCCTGAAGCCACGTAACTTAAAAAACACTGCTGGATATTTTTATTATATCCTGTGTACTGTTTGTTCTAAGAGATGCCACCTGCTTTTCTGTGGCCACTCTTCTTTAGGGATATATTATTAAGTCATATGTGTATATCTATACACACATATTTATGTATATATATATACACATATATATGTATGTATTGGTTATGTACTTGCTAAAAATGTTTTTTTAAGATTTTATTTTCAAGTAATCGCTACACCCAATGTGGAATTTGAACCCACAACCCCAAGATCAAGAGATCCATGCACGACTGACTGAGCCAGCAAGGCACCGTACTTGCTAAAAGTCTTATTTTCAATGAATGACTGTCAATTTATGTTTATGCATGGTTTTGCTTCTCTCCAATAAGCTCTGCATGATGCTGGCTATAATTGAGTGGATATTTCAGCTCATGTTGTCTTTGGCAACCACATTATTTCTGCTTAATATGTGCTCCCTTTGCTCTGGTGACGGTATGGGGCTTCGAACTCTTTTTCCTGTGAAGAGTTGCTGCCTATTTGAGAGGCAAGCAAAAAGTTGATCCTCCATCTGCATAGCACAATGAATTTCCCTCTTTAGCATCATTAAACATGCCTTTGGTGGTCATAATTCAGAAGTGGCTGAGGGGCATTACTGCCTTTAACACTTTCCAGCTAATGTTGCGAAAAATGTTCTGTGGCTGAAGGCCCTGTATGTGCAGTAAGACTTGAGTCTTCATGGTCAAATCCGTGTGAAGAAGAATTTGAAATGTTGCAGTGCTTCTGTAGGATTTCTTCTCATGGAGTGACAAAGGAGGACTATCTGTAATCCCTAGGGCAGCGCTGTCTGATAGAACTTTCTGTGATGATAGAAGCATTCTGTATCTTTGCTGCCGCGTCTGTTGACCACTAGTCACATCTGCTATTGAGCACTTGAAATGTAGCTAGTGTGAACAGGAGTTGAATTTTAAATTTAACTTTAATTAATTGAAGTGCGATTTAAATGGCCACTTGTGGTTGATAGCTACAGCATTGTCCCGGAACTTGTTTGGGGATCTGTCTGTGTCACTCTGTTGTATATCAGGGATTCTACCACTGATTTTCAACCAGATAGTTATTAGAAAAAAATACAGGTATGTGTACTTAGAAGTGTACCTGTGTGTGTGCACGCCCATGTGTATATAGATATGTGTATAGATACAGATACAAATATAAACGTGCGAGTGCCCTTCAGTCATCACAGAGAGATGAGCACATGATACAATTTGAGGATGTCTGCATAATTACATGTGTTCAATATACCCAATTCTTTTGATCTTCCCTAAGTCAGCTAGGGGAAGAAGTTAATGAAGTGTTACTATTTGCTTTGTTTTTCATTTAAATGTATTCTTACATCTACTTGTTCTTATTGGTGCTATATAAAGGCCTCTGCATGTCAGTGGATATTTAGAAGACAAGATCATGCAGGTTCCTTTTCTATGTAAGAAGTTGTACCTAAGCATCACTGACCCCTAGAGCTTCTGGCACCTTGCATATTCCTAATATCCCAAGAATTTGCCATTCAGTCTTTCTGATGGATTAGATGCCACAGGTAATGGCTGCATGACAGACACAAATTTAAAACCTGTTTCATGAGATTACGTTCTGGACTCAGCCCTCTGCTTCACTAAAATTAACAACTCAACTTTTGGATTTGGTTATAGAACAGATTGCAGTGATGTAATGCCACCATTTGAACGTTGGGTAAAATTCTGTCTTTTCGGCACTTGACATATGGAAGATAATGTTAGTCATTATGAACTGTTCAAATTGTCTAGCCCATTTAGGTAGTTAGTAAAAATTTATTGAATGTTATTACTGATTGAATTCTCTACTGAAAAGAATGCTCGAATTACATGACATTATATTGATAGGTAAATGTGATTTTTTTTTCACTTGGTTAGAGAATGCTTATTTTTCTTGCCCCTAATAATTTTCCTTCTCTTTAGAAATTTTTATTGGTATTCATAATAATGCCATATGTGATTGTAATAAGTTTATAAAACAGAGAAAAGGAGAAATTAGAAAAGTTTATCAAACGTTCAGTAACTTCTCGTTCATTTGCCACTATTAAAAAAAATCTTAAACTGAAGAACATAAAAACATTGACCGTAAATCAAGAATAAAAGACACATTTATTTCTACTGTTATTTTTATTTTTATGAGGGTAGAGGCCAATGCAATAAGATATGAGACAAAAATATTAGCTAGTTAGTAAGAAGGAAATGAACAAGTTGCCATTTGTGACAGTTTTCTCCCCAAAGGGAATTTTTGAAAATAAAACAAACCTACTAGCAATTTTTACAATTAATAGGTTGACTATGGGTCATCAACTCTAATGTAGTTATTGCGATCACAAACTCTGGAATGAGACTGGCTGATTGCAAATATCACCAAGATGTGTAATTTTGAGTAAGTCACTCTCTATGTGCCTCAATTCCCTGAGCTATCAAATGGAGATAATATTTACTTTATAGAGTTATGTATATAAAATGGCATGCTTCATGTAAATTAGCAAACTATCTGCATAGTAGATGTAAATTAATTATTGTTGCTAAGATATAATGGAAATGACCCCGTTCTAGAAAAATATGAAAACACTGATTCAAAAGACAGTAATAATAAGCTCTGAATTTTAAGGTTGTATTTTTTTTACTGGAAATGAAGAAAGGCTGTAGGTGACCTGACATTTGGGCAGTATTGAGTCTCCATTTCCATGCAAATGGAATATCTCTCTATTCTTTTGATTTCTTTCATCAGAGTTTGATGGTTTTCCTCATATCAAGCTTGTACATATTTTGTAGGATTTATAGTTGAGTATTTTATTTTCAGAGGTGCTAATGTAAATGTAAATAGTATTTTTAATTTCAAAATCCAACCCAATAGTAACTATTGTAAACCCTATAGCAACTATTGACTTAAGTGTAAATAATGAGCCAAGAGTAGAGCTAAAATAGAATAATAAAAAGTACTTAAAAGAAGATGAAAAAGGAATAAAGAACAAAGGACAGCTAAAACCAAGAGAAAACAATTAAAAAGTGGTAGGCATACAACCAACCATATTAATAAATATAAATGCTCTAACCACATAATTCAAAGGCTGTGCTTCTCAAATTGGATACAGTGTGAGAACCCAGAGACAGGTTTGTATAAAAGAAGATCACTCCAAATATAAAAGTGTACATGTCAAAAGTATATGATAAAAAATTTAATATACAAAGATTAATCAAAAGACCAATGTAGTGGTTATATTAATATAGTACAAACTACCATTCATAGCAAAGGATACTACCAGAAATGAAGAAGGGTATTAAATACCAATAAAGTGCTTAAATAAGTGGCACTGAGAACATGACGATACTAGATGAGTTTGTACCAAATAAGAGGGCTTCTTCATAAAACAAAAACTGATCAAACTGAGAAGAAAAAGTTAAATCCACATTAAAGTGAGACTTCAAAATCCCTATCTTCAGTAATCAGTAAAGTAGAAAAAATCAGTGAGAATGTAGAAGACTTTATTTTAATTTTATTTTTTTAAAGATTTTTATTTATTTATGAAACACAGATAGAGAGGGAACACAAGCAGAGGGAGTGAGAGAGGGAGAAGCAGGCCTCCCGCTGAGCATGGAGCCCTATGAGGGGCTCGAACCCGGGATTCTGGGATCATGACCTGAGCCGAAGGCAGATGCCCAACAACTGAGCCACCCAGGCACTCTGAGAATGTAGAATACTTTCACATATAATAGAACCGTCAACCTTAACAGTCAACCAACCTGAGCAAACTTACATTTCCCGAACATTTCAAACAAGACTAGCAAAGTACACATTTATCTTAAGTATACATGGAGCATTAACCAAGATAGACTATATTCTTAACCAGAAAAATCTCAATAAATCTACAAAAATTGTAATTATACATAGTGTGATTCCAGTATTGATTGCAATGAATCAAAGGACCAAGTTGGGAAGACCTGACATTTGAGCAGTATTGAGTCTCCATATCCATACAAATGGAATATTTATTCTTTTGATTTCTTTCATCAGAGTTTGATGGTTTTCCTCATATCAAGCTCGTACATATTTTGTAGGATTTATACTTCAATATTTCATTTTCAGAGGTGCTAATGTAAATGTAAATAGTGTTTTTAATTTCAAAATCCAACTGTTCATTGCTTGAATACAGAAAAGCAGTTTTTTATGAGTATTTTCTATTTTATTTTCTTATTTTTTATTTTTTTCATAACTCAGCCTCCCCATAACTCCCCCCCACCCCCAACATCCCTCAGTTTGTTTCCTGAGATTAAGAGTCTCTTATGGTTTGTCTCCCTCCCTGGTCCCATCTTGTTTCATTTTTTTCCCTCCCTACCCCCATAGCCCCTGCCCTCCCTCTCAGATTCCTCATATCAGAGAGATCAAATGATAATATCTCTGATTGACTTACTTCTCTCAGTATAATATCCTCCAGGTCCATCCACATTGTTGCATGGCAGGATTTCATACTTTTTGATGGTGGCATAGTATTCCTGTGTGTGTGTGGGGTGTGTGTGTGTGTGTGTGTGACATCTTCTTTATCCATTCATCTGTTGATGGACATCTAGTTTCTTTCCATATGGACATTGCTGCTATAAACATTTGGGTGCATGTGCCCCTTCAGATCACTACATTTGTATCTTTAGGATAAATACCCAGTAGTGCAGTTGCTGGGTTGTAAGGGAGCTCTATTTTCAACTTTTTGAGAAATCTCCATACTGTATTCCAGAGTGGCTGCACCAGCTTACATTCCCACCAACGGTGTAGGAGGATTCCCCTTTCCCTACATCCTTGCCAACATCTGTTGTTCTTGGCTTGTAACTTGTTAATTTTAGCCATTCTGACTGGTGTAAGGTCTCTGTGGTTTTGATTCGTATTTCCCTGATGCTGAGGGATGTTGAGCATTTTTTCATGTGTCTGTTGGCCATTTGGACGTCTTTGCAGAAATGTCTGTTCATGTCTTCTGCCCATTTCTTGATTGGATTATTTGTTCTTTGGGTGTTGAGTTTGATAAGTTCTTTATAGATTTTGGATACTAGCCCTTTATCTGATATGTCATTTGCAAGTATCTTCTCCCATTCTGTTGGATGTCTTTTGGTTTTGTTGACTGTTTCTTTTGCTATGCCAAAGTTTTTGATCTGATGAAGTCCCAATAGTTTATTTTGCCATTGCCTCCCTTGCCTTTTGTGATGTTTCTAGCAAGAAGTTGCTGCAGCTGAGGTCGAAGAGGCTGCTGCCTGTGTTCTTCTCAAGTATTTTGATGGGTTCCTGTCTCACGTTGAGGTCTTTCATCCATTTGGAATCTATTTTTATAGTGTGGGGTGTGAGGAAATGGTCCAGTTTCATTCCTCCACATGTGGCTGTCCAATTTTCCCAACACCATTTGTTGGAAAGACTGTCTTTTTTCCATTGGACATTCTTCCCTGCTTTGTTGAAGATGAGTTAACCGTAGAGTTGAGGGTCCATTTCTGGGCTCTGTATTCTGTTCCACTGATCTATGTGTCTGTTTTTGTGCCAGTACCATACTGTCTTGATGACGACAGCTTTATAATAGAGCTTAAAGTCTGGAATTGTGATGCTGCCAACTTCGGTTTTCTTTTTCAACATTCTTCTGGCTATTAGGGGTCTTTTCTGGTTCCATCTAAGTTTTAGGATTCTTTGTTCCATTTCTCTGAAAAACATTGATGGTATTTTGAAAGAGATTGCATTAAATGTGTAGATTGCTCTAGATAGCATAGACTTTTTCACAATATCTGTTTTTCTAATCCATAAGCATGGAACGTTTTTCCATTTCTTTGTGTCTTCCTCAATTTCTTTCATGAGTACTTTATAGTTTTCTGAGTAGAGATTCTTTGCCTGTTTGGTTAGGTTTATTCCTAGATATGTTGTGTTTTTGGGTGCAACTGTAAATGGGATCAACCCCTTGATTCTCTTTCTTCTGTCTTGCTGTTGGTGTATAGAAATGCAACACAGAAAAGCAGTTGATTCTGTATGTGAACCTTGTATCTTACAATCTTATTATAGTTATTTATTACTTCCAGGTGCTCTCTCATTGATTCTTTGGGATTTTCTATATAGATGGTCCACATCATCTGCAGATAAAGACGGTTATCTGTCTTTGTCCTTCCCAAACTGTATACCTTTCCCTTCCTTTTCTTATTGCTTTCTCTAAAAACTTCAGAATATGTTGGAAGAGGAGGCGTGAGAGGAGACACCCTTGTCTAGTTCCTGATATGAGAGAGAAGGCTTCTAGTTTATTGCCTTGAGTGTGCCTCTATCTGGAGATTGTTTCTATAGATGTTCTCTGTTAAGTTGAGGAAGACCTAATCTATTCCTGGTTTCCTGACAGTTCGATATTATCAAATGCTTTTTTACATCTCTTGATATCATAATTTCTGCCTCAGCCTGTTGATGTCATGGATTAGATTGATTGTAAAAAGTTAAGTCTTGCATACCTGGAATAAAGCCCATTTAGTCATGGCATATAGCTTTTTTTTATACGTTGTTGGATTTGATGTGTTACTATTTTGTTGAGGATTTTTGCATTTTTGTTCATGAGCGGTATCAGTCTGTTGTTTTGCTTTCTGGTACTGTTTGTCCAATTTTGGCATTAGGGTATTGCTGGCCTCATAGAGTAAGTTAGGATATATTCCCTCAATTTTCTATTGTCTCAAAGAGATTGGAGAGAATTAGTCAAATTTTTTCCTTAAATATTTGGTAGAATTTACTAGTGGTCCCACTGGGCCTGATGTTTTCAGCTTTGTTTTCTGATTTTGGTTAATAATAATTTATTCATTTTCTTTAGTAATTATAGGCCTATTAGTATGATTTTTTTCTCTATGTAAAGGTTTATAGATTGTGCCTCTTTTTAAAAAATATTTATTTGACAGAGAGAAACACAGCTAGAGAGGGAACACAAGCAGGGGGAGTGAGAGAAGGAGAAGGCTTCCCGCTGACCAGGGAGCCCAATGTGGGACTCGATCCCGGGTCTCTGGGATCATGACCTGAGCTGAAGGCAAGTCGCCCAACCAACTGAGCCACCCAGGCACCCTAGATTGTGCCTTTAAAAGAACTGATGCGTTTTATCTAAGTTATTAAATTGATGAACAGTAAGTTATTCATAACATTCCTTTGTTATCTATAGATGTCCTCTTTCTGTTTTGGATGCTTAAAGATGTCCTCTTTCTGTTTTAGAATGTTATTATTTATATCCTCTCTTTTTTTCTTGAGATTTTTAAATTTTATACTCTTTTCCAAGAACCAGATTTTGGTTTTGGTATTTTTTTCTCTATTAACTTCCCTCTTTTTCAATTTTATTGATTTCTGCTCTCATTTTTATCATTTACTTTCTTCTGCTTATTTTGGATTTAATTTGCTTAGTTTAAGGCAAAAGCTTAGATTACTGATTTTATAGCTTTCTTGTCTTCTAGTATGTGTATTCAATGCTATAAATTTTTCTTGAAATGCTGCTTATGCTTCATTCCACAAATTTTGACAAGTTGTGTCTTCCTTTTTATGTAGTTCATTTTTTTCTCTTGAGATTTCTTCTACTTATGTTATATAGAAGTGTGTTGTTTAACATTCCAAGTATTTTGGGATTTTCTAGCTATTATTCTGTTGATTTCCAGTTTAATTCCATTGTGAAATACCCTGAGAGCATGTATTGTATGATTTGTGTGCTTTTTAAATTTGTTAAGATATCTTTTATAGCCCAGAGTATGGTCTATCTTGGTGAATCTTCCATGTGAGCTTGGAAGAAAGTATAATCTGTTGCTGAGTGAAGTAGTCTATAATGTCAATTACATTCAGTTGACTGATGGTGCTGTTGAGTTCAACTATGTCCTTATTACTTTTCTTTCTGCCCAGTCTGTCACTTATGGATAGAGCAAGGTTGAATTCTTCACCTATAATAGTGTATTCATCTATTTCTCCATGCAGTTTTATCAATTTTGTCTTATATATTTTGAAGCTCTGTTGTTAGGTGTGTACACATTAAGGATTGTTTTCTTAGTGAATTGATATCTTCATCATTGTGTAAAAACCCTCTTTATCCTTTCTTTTTTTAAGATTTCTTTATTTGATAGAGAGAGAGAGGAAGAGAGAGCATGCGCGCGCGCGCGCGCGCGCGCACGCACACACACACACACACACACACACACACACACACACACACAGAGGGAGAGAGAGAGGGAGAAGCAGACTCACCAATGAGCAGGGAGTCTGATATGGGGCTCCATCCCAGGATCTGGAGATCATGACCTGAGCCTAAAGCAGATGCTTAGCCAACTGAGCCACCCAGACATCCCCAAACCCGCTTTATCTTTAATAAATTTTTTGGTTCTGAATTTGGCATTCTCGGAAATTTCAGATTTCTTTTGATTTAATGTTAACAGACATGGTATATATTTCTCCATCCCTTTGAGTCTGTATGCATCTTTATTTTTAAAGTGGGTTTAAATAAACAACATAGAATTATGTTTCATCTCTGTGTCAAGTCTCTCTCTCTTTTTTAAAAGATTTCTTATTTGTTTGACAGAGAGAAAGAGAGGAAGAGAGGGAACACAAGCAGGGGGAGTGAGAGAGGGAGGAGCAGGCCTCCTGCCAAGCAGGGAGCCTGATGCAGGGCTCGATCCCAGGACCCTGGATCATGACCCGAGCCAAAGGCAGAGATGCCCAACAACTGAACCACCCAGGCACCCCAAGTTTCTGTCTCTTGGTGTGTTTAGGCATTGACATTTGAAATGATTATTAGATTTATATTTATCATATTTGTTGCTGTTTTCTCTTCATTGCCCTTGTTCTTTGTCTCTATTTTTGTCTTCTATGTTTTTGTGCCTTTGTGATTTTAGTTCAGTGTTTTATTTTTTCAATTTTGAATCATTGAGCATTTTATATGATTCCACTTTCCTTTTCCAGCATAACAGTTACACTTCTCTTTTTGCTTTTTTGGTCATTGCTCTAAAGTCTGCAATATACATTTACAGGGATCCAATTCTGCTTTCAAATAACATTATAATCCTACATGCATAGTATAAGTATCTGATAACAAAGTGGTCCTAATTCCTCTCTCCCGTTCCTTATAATATTGCTGTTATATATTACATTTATCCATAAGCTATAATTACTGAATATATTGTTGCTATTATTTTTAAACACTTATCTTTAACAGCAATTAAGAATCAGAAGTTTAAAAAAAAATCAGAAGTTTTTATTTTACCTTCACATTCCTTTTCTTAATGTTATTCCTTTATGTAGATGTTTTATTTTTTCCTTTGAGAAGAACCTCATTTGGTATTTCTTCTATGTATGCAAGTGACAAATTCCCTGAATTTTTTATTTGTCTGAGAAAGTCTTTATTTCTCCTTTATTTTGAAGGATAATATTTCTGGATACAGAAATCTACTTTGGTGTGTGTGTATGTTTCCTCAACACTGTAAATAATTCACTCATTTCTTGTTTGCATGGTTTCTGAATAGAAGTCTGATGTAATTCTTACATTTCTGTGCTTTTGGGTTTTTTCCCCTCTCACTTCTTTCAATATTTCTTATTTTCTTTAAATATGATATGCCTAGATTTTTGTCATTTTCCTGCATAGTGCTCTCTGGGTTCCTATATGTGGTTTTGATGCCTGAATATTAATTCTGGGAAATCTCAGTCATTATTGCTTTAAAGATATCCTTTTTTTTCCCTCTCTCTTCTCCTTTTGGTGTATTCCTGTTTCACATAAATCTTTTTTTTTGTAATTATCCCAGATATCCCTTGGATATTCTATTCTGTTTTTTTTTTAAATCATTTTTCTCTGTACATATTCATTTGGGAAGTTTTTATTGACTTTTTTTTAAAGATGTTTATATATTTGAGCTAGAGAACATGCGTGGATGGGAGGAGGGGAAAAAGGAGGAGAGAATCTCAAGCAGACTCCCCGCTGAGCCTAACACTGGGCTCTATCTCAGGATCCTGAGATCATGACCTGAGCTGAAATCAAGAGTTGGATGCTTAACAAACTGAGCCACCCAGGCACTCCTCTATTGATTTATTCTTGTGTTTGCTGTTTCTTTCCTAAACCTGTCCAGTCTATTAATTAGCCCATCAAAGTCATTTTTTGTGTGTGTTACAGTGCTTTTCATTTCTAGTATCTTTTTCATTCTTAGGGTCCTTAGCATATTACTCATAGTTATGTTATCCCAGTCTGATAATTTAACATCCCTGCATGTCAGAGTCTGCTTCTGATGCTTGCTGTGTCTCTTCAAATAGTGCTTTTTGCCTTTTAGTATGCCTTACAATTTTTTGTTGAAAGCCAGACGTAATGTACCAGGTGAAAGGAACTGGGTAAAGCAGGTCTTCAGTGATGTGTTGTTGAGGTACGGGAGAAAGGAAGCATTCTGTAGTTCTGTGGTTTGGCCTTAGTCTTTTAGTGCACCTGCACCCCTGAGCTGTGATCTTTGCCCGTGGTTTTTGGTGTCCCCCATTCCTGAATCCTCAGTCCATACTTAAGTAAGACAAGGAAGCTAGAGGCATCTAGATCCATTTCTCTATTCCACATGGAAGACTAGAGGAGAGGTATTTCTTTTCCTTCATGTGGAAGGCTAGATAAGACTGCAGCTAGTCTATAAGGAGCTGGATTTGAGTATTTCCCTTTCTGCAGGCAGCTTAGGCTCTGGCAAACTCTAGTCTGTTAGGCTGTGGTGAGGGTAGGTCTTGTTAAAACAGAATAAAATGCTCTGGCTGTATTTCAAACTAGCTGCTTTCCCCCTCCCCCTACCAGATACATTAGGGGATTTTTCTCTGTTCTTCACTGTGAGAACATCGCATGACTCCTAGAAATACAATTCACCAAATTGTGGGAGCCTTTCTAAGATTGAGCCCCCTGGAGCTTTTACCTCAAACTTTTAACTCAGTCCACACTGAGCCTCTCACAATTTGTCATTTATAGCTCTGGGTTTCCTTCCCTGGTACGGTCCTAGGTGTGGCTGCCCTTGAGTTTCTGCTCTGCTAAATTGTGATTCTTTGTAGCTGCCTGTCGACCTTTCCAAAGGTGGGAGCAGCAATTTGCTTTGTTATTTCAGTTCTCTGATGGATCCAAGAAAAGTTGTCGATTCTCCATTTGTTCAGCTTTTTTCTTGTTGTAAGGATGGGAATGACAACTTCCAAGCTCCTTAAGTGGCCCTTAAGACCAGAAACCAGAAATTGTTCCTTTCCAGAGTGACATATATATTTCTTTTGCCCACCAAGATAGTAATGTCCCTTATCCTACCTCACGACACATTTAGTTGGATTTGGAGACAATGCATGAAAAACTGAGGTGTAGTTGTAAGTAAAGGGAGAAATTGAAGCTGTGGAACCAGTTAAAGAAGAAAGGACTACACCCTTCTTAGGGTGGAAAGAGTTCCATGGAAAGTTTAGTTACGTGTGAGACATTTGTTCATGGCCTTTATCGCAAATAAAAAGGTAACATCTTATCTCAGAATTTGAGACTGGTTACTAGAAGAAGGTTGGAAACCTGGACAGTTTCAGTTTCAAGTAGTCAGAGTGGTCCCTTGGTTTCTCTTGGATGTCATGGTATTTTACCATCAACAAACTTGTTGGGCTCTGCCCTTTAATCTTACACTCTTGACTGTGTTTATGTAAAAAGTCTAGTTATATTCTTTAATGAATTGTTTCTGCATCACTCCAAGATGTAAATTCTCAACAAAGAGGCCATGACCAAATATTTCTGGGACAAATTCAGTATTATTGCCCATGAATTAGAGCTACTTGTATGAATTGGCTTTCTTATAGGGTGATGATTTGCATTAGCGTGTCCTGTGTGGTATTTTATAGTTCTTTTAATTGTGACACACAATTAAAAGCTATCTTATGGTTTTCAAAGTACTTGATTTGTTGTAAAAATAGTTGTTTTGCCATTTGCCACATATACTGATGAACTGATCCAAATGAGAAGTTCTGAAATAAACTGCAGGTAATGAATGATTTCTAGTTTAATCACTTAACAAAAAAGTAATTTATACCAATGACACACACAGCATTGTGCCATCTGTTGAAGATACATACAATAATTTGGTTCAATTTATCACAAGTTTTGGGAGTAAATTTGTTGCCAGGTGGTAGATGCTAGAGATTCTAGGAAAAATGCAATTAAGGTTCAGTTTTGGAACCTTTTAGTTTAGTGGGAGAGATCGATACATAAAAATATTTTATATTGTAGTAAGTACAAGAATAGGCTTTGATAAAGTGTTGAGAAGCACAGAGGAATGTTATGTGGTCCAGATTGTTATTCCCAAAATGCTAATAATCCAGATGGAAAATAATTAAAACACCTAAAATGCAGTGTTGATGATTATGATATATTTCATTCATTTCAAGCTTAAATTGTTACTTTTAACAGTTCTCCTTGGAAAGGAAACATTTTTTTTTCTTCTCATTTTTCTAACAATGAGAGTAAAGATTGGAGAGGTTAAGCCACTTACTGAATAGAAAAAAAAAAGTGTAGCAAATTAGAGACTAGAATCGCAATCACCTGACTCTAATGCACAGCCCTTCTCATAACAGTGCAGGAAGAAATAAATTTGTAACCCAGTAGAATGTATATTAATGCTAAATGCAGAAATTGGACTTAGAGGAGTGTACAGCAATAAGGAAATGAGAGAAGGCAGACATGTTCTGGAACAGACGTGGGGAGGATTGAGATCAATAGGGAAATGGTGAAGGGTATTCCACAAATGAGGAATGATGTAAAGGAAGGGTCACAAACCCTCCAGATGAGTTTAGGAGACAGTAAGTACACATATTTGATGGAGTAGAGTTTTTACAAGGATAAAGGTGAGAAATGCAGTAGAGGTTGTGATCATTAATTGGAATGAAAATTGCATTGCTTTTCAAGGATGAGCCTAATTATAGCAAACGAGGAGCCTAAGTATTTGGTTTGACTGTAATTGTTCAGATACACCTGCCATAATTTATTCATGCTGCCATTAATAGACTAGCTGTCCTAGTGCAGTCATCTGTACCAACAGACACATCTGTGTCTTCTTGTATTGGTTCAGTAGCATTTGGTCTTCTGGGACTACTTGCTTTATAAATAAATATTCCCATATTGAAGGAGAGTTTGCCTTTTCTGTAACCACCTGCTCCAAAGCAGACATATTTGTCTTTTTAGTTCCATGAAGACAGTGTTTAACCAAAGAAACCCTACTATGCCATCTCCAAAATAAATATATAACAGAGAAATCCCAGCTGCCAAGAATGGAGCAATAAAGACTGCATTCCATTTCTGGAGCCTTCTTTTAGACGACTTGACCAGTAAACAGTTTCTCTGCCTCTCTTCTGGGTTTCTCTTCTTCTTTGTTTTATGTGAGGCATTCCTTATTCAAACAACAGATATTCCTGTGGTTTATTGATGCCCTTTTTATTTTGCCCCTGCTTCTGACATTGACCGCATACTCAAGAAATACTGGCCTGTGTGCTACTCCATCAGTAGCAGATAACAGCAATGAGAGAAGGGAATATTCCTAGAAATGGACAGCTGGCCCCATGTTTTTCTTCATCAAAGCAGAGAAACCTTGCAGCAGGACTAACATGGCTCATAAGACTCAAAAAAGGACCTAGGCATGATCACCTTTACATTCTTTGGATTGATTTATTGTTGAAATTCAACGTTTTGGTTAAGCTAGTAACTGCTCCTTCTCCTCTTTCCACTCAAGAAAAGAAGGTTGAGCTAATTGTTTCCATTTTCGTAAATTTCCCATGGGACAAATTGACCCACATCATTTTGGGAGGAAAGAAATCACCTCTTCTCTGGAGGTGCCTGTGCCAAAGACCTGTGCACCTTGGGAGATATTTTTTCCTTAGTCATGAGCTGGGAAGAGTTAACCCCTCAGCAGTGTTTGAAAAACAAACCCTGTGCTCCACTGGGCAAGAAACTCTGGCTTCATACTTTGATGCATCTTATTGGCTAAGGTGTATATATGTCAGAAGAAGCCTTCTCTACCCCTTCCCTGGGAACCTGAACTAGGCTCATGATGATGACCATCAGAACACTTCCTATATCTTGAGAAGAAACATATTAGATATCTCTGACACACAAGCTAACATGGGGACCCTATGGATTTTAGGCTGTTGACTTGTAAATGAGTTGGTACTTAGATTTTTTTTTTAAGATTTTATTCATTTATTTGACAGAGAATCACAGCGAGAGAGGGAACACAAGCAGGGGGAATGAGAGAGGGAGAAGCAGGCTTCTGGCTGAGCAGAGAGCCTGATGTGGGGCTCAATCCCAGGTCTCCAGGATCATGACCTGAGCCGAAGGCAGTCGCTTAACCAACTGAGCCACCAGGTGCCCCAGTACTTAGATTTTATGTAAGCCTTAGAAGTCCTTGGGAGGCCTGAAATGTGATTCCTAGGCCAGAACAAGTATGGCTGAGTGCTAGTGACTTTCTTGCCTTGAATAACATGGCAAGGGTCTCACACTATTCAAAATGAACCTAAAGATTTGATTAAGTCTGTGGACAGATGGTCAAAGAGGCTGTTTTATTGAATTCATGCCTCAGTCAAAGCTCTCAGTCTGTATTGTTACAGTCCCATTAGAAGGGGTATCAATATTTCAGGTGAAGTCTGCACCTTTTTATTTCTAAAGGAGCAACAGTAAATATATTCAACTTAGAACCAAATCCAAACTGCCTATACGTACATATGAAAATAAATATTTAAATTGCTTCTTACTTTTACGTTTTAGCATTAAAATGCAAATATAGACTGACATTTCCACTCAGAAAGAAGATAAAATCTATTTGATACTTTATTGTGTTCTGAATTAGAATATTTTTGTCTGTGACTGAAAAATTTCTAAAAGGTAAAATGGGAGAGAAAGCAAATTTGATTGTGTTCTCATAAGTAAAACCCAGCTGATCTGATGTTATACATCTGTGGGGGAAAATAATGCCTTCTGCTCTGAGCA
This sequence comes from Spilogale gracilis, assembly GCA_004023965.1. Classification (NCBI taxonomy): domain Eukaryota; kingdom Metazoa; phylum Chordata; class Mammalia; order Carnivora; family Mephitidae; genus Spilogale; species Spilogale gracilis. Next base: position 30,169 of record PITA01015956.1, read on the forward strand.
AATTTAGTTCAAAAGATGAATTTTTCATCTCGTACCAAAAGTTACAAATCAGGGGTGATAATTAAAATACATTTAACCATTTAAGTGTAGCATTTTCCTATGTGGATTCTGTGATGTGCTAAGAATAAATGTCAAGGCATATGAAACTTAACTAGGGATTCAAGTCCCCATCAACTGAATTATTCTCTGCAAAGTTATTTACCAAGCTACATTAATGTATTCTAACTCTAGCATACTGGTTAGAAATTTTGGCTGAACTTTAAATTTATTATGGAAATGAATACGATCCCTTTTTAGAGAAATCTGGTACAGAAGTGGGTTCGTCAAATGAGGGAGTATTAATATGTTTTATGTCATGACCCCTTTTGATAATCTGATCCTCTCGCCAGGGGAGAGAAACATACATATAGATGACATTTTGCGTTTAATTTCAAGATGTTCAAAGGTCCCTGAAGCTCTTGGCTCCAGGTTAAGAACTCTTAATCAAATGAGCAGATATTTTATTATAAATCAGAAAACTTAGATTCTTACCTGACTTTAATGCTGATGAACTGTGTGACCTCAGATATATTGTGTATTTTTGTGCATTAACATCTTCATCAATAAACATGATTGCTAATATTGGTAGTAATTTATTCCTTAATATAAGAGAATTTCTGGCTCTCTGGAGACCCATCATCATATAAATCCAAGATTATATTATTATTAAAAGTAATGTGTAGCCCAGATACTGCATATAATAAGTAATTCCAATTTCATATATCATGTATCTGATGCTCCTACTTCAACATTTTCTTTTCCACATGAGAATAAGCCTCAATCTCATTTTGTTTCTGGGGCTTTCCATTCTTACTGAGGCTTTTTCGTAACTACCTAAGAAAATATTTTAATAACAATTGATATATAGATGATTAATAGCCTCCACATTTGATTATCATTAATTGCTTCCTAAGTATTGGTTTTAGACAAACAATGCGGTAAGACTGCCACTAAATTGCCCTAATTTCAAACTGATGCCAGACATTAGCATGACTTGCAGTCATTTCATCTGAAATGCAACCCTTCTAAAGTTTGGTCTCAATTTCCCTGGCTGGCTGAAATTCAGACAGGGGACAGCCATAGCTCTTCATGGTCTTGTGTGGGATTTAACACAGCCCGGGGATCTTTTTGTGTTGAAGACAATACTTGCCAAATTCACCAGCTTAACTTTGTATCTTTATGGACTAAATCAGGACAGGTGAAGGTGAAAATTGGACCTGTTAATGCAATCATCAATCACTAAGAATAATGAGAACCAGCAAACGTTAGTGGGGATGGACATTCTTTGTGGTAGGACATGAATCAAGATTTGGCTAAGCTAACTGACCATTTTGGGGCAATGAAATATCAACAATTGTAAAATGGGAGGTTTGAATGTTGAAATCATCGTAATGAGCTATTAACAAATCCCAAGTGCTATAAAAATCATTGGTAGATATGAAACTGTGGTTTAAGGGTGTATGGGAATGATTCATTCTTCCTTTGTGGTTCTTAAAATGCTGCAGGCTCTATGGCAAGCTGCCTGATTATTGTTGGACCTTTCTTTCATTTCAAATAAGGATAATAAACCGTAAGGTCAAGACCATATTCTATAAACGTCCCTGAATTAAAAACTGCCAACATATGCTTTCTGCTATCATTACTGCCATGAAGAATATTTATAATATTATTCTTTTTTATCATGGAACCAAAGGGCAAAAGGTACTCTCTTACTTTTCCCCCCTGAATTTTAATATGTTTCTCAAACTTCAAACTGTTTATTGTTTGAAATACAACATCTTCAGAAAAAGAGGATGTTGTCCTTGTTCAATAATATCATTGTTTGGAATCACAGAATTTATTGAGGAAATTTTAAAACTTGCCATGCGAGAATGGACATATAGTCACATATAATGGATAGCATGTCCATAATTCTAAGTTAGGTGAAGTAGACTGTTTTTTCCTTATTACATTGATTATACCTGTAATGTAATAGTTACCTGTGTTACTATTTGTTTACTATCTGAAATAAAGACATTATCATGTCCATTTTATCCTTAATTTTCTAGAACTTGATGTAACGTCTATCAAAAAAAACCAATATTTCCTGGCTGATGCATAGATGAATGTTGAATTTTTCAGACTTTTTCCATAGTACAGGAGTAGATATGATCTTTAACAATCATATTATGTACATTAGTTAATTATAGAGATTGAATTTGCCCTTCTCAACAGTGTGCTCTGCCTATATAATCTTAACTCCCTTTGGAGAGAGTCAGCATTCATTAGATATATCTTATAAAAACTCCACCATACTATCTGAAGCTCCTACTTCAACATTTTCAGCATTCAGTACTCTTCACCCTGTCACGTTCTTTTTACACATTGATACCCATTTTATTGTGTACTGTCTTATAAATTCAGGGCTCTCTCCACCTTTCTGTAAGCTTTGTTTGAACTGTCCACTGATGTGGCTTAGGAGGCTCTTGTTGGCTTAACCACAATCCAAAGCCTTTTCCAAGTGACATCACTTCCACTTTTGGTCATGCCCCCTGGTTTTTCTCACATGAATTGGCCCCTTGGAGATCTCAGACAGGACCTTCTAGCATTACTCTGTGCCATCTGGGCCTGGACCCCAGGTTGTATTAGCTTTTTCTATGGTAAGTTGCCTCAATTTCCTTGAAACCCTTCTACTTTACTTTCCCCATTTAGTCCAGGAAGAATGATTTCTTGATTTCTCCCTTTTCCAAAAAAGCATGCAAATCTACCTTAATTTAAAAACATGTTAAAGTATAATAAATATAATGAATGTAAAAAAATGTTCACAAGTGGGGCCCGATAAAGACGGGGAATTTTTCTTTTCCTGTGGTTTTTACACTATTGTAAGAACAGTGTTGTTTCATGAGTTCAAATTCTTAAAAGCATAAAGACCAAAGATGAAGTAGTAATTGCCAACTAGTAAGTGATAGAATAAAAGCATATGAGAGGTTCTAAAGTGCCTCAATGTATGAAATAATGAACTGTGGTATTAGTGTAAAAAAGTAAATTGCTGAAATTATGCTATTTTAATTCTGCCTTAGAAATAGCTATCACATTGGATCAGTAATGTTATATTTCTTTTTCTGCCTTTAAATGAATATGACATTGTTTTTTTCAAAATCCTTCCAATGGTGTAACAAAGACGTCCATCCAACAGAAATAATCAGTGACTTTTTATCTGCAAAAGCAGCAGAAAACTGTGGTCTTTAGTGGTAGGAAAAAAAATGCATTAAAAGACTCCAGTGACATATAGAAGTGCAGGTCTTTCTACAAACAGTGTAATTAGAAGAGACAGGGTCAGAGAGTAGGAAAACCATATACTAAACCATAAGTGAACTCATCTTTCTTAATTCTTTAACTGCCTCTTAGACTGATTTTTGAAGGTTGAATATCTCTTTCAGCTAAGGAACTCACTTGAGTCTGAAAGAAAGCCTGGAGTTGGATGGAAACACCTTAGGCTTTGGCTATCCTAGCATCAGTGAAAGTAATATGAGGATTATAATTTTAAATAACACGGTTTCTGACATTTTGTTTAGTCAATATAAGCAATATATACACATTACTTTACACCATCGATAGTTTATCTTTCCTTAAAATTGGATTAAGGACAATCTTAACTGCATCTACTTTAAGCTATCTTCCCTGTATGTAATGGGGAGAGGATGCTGGAAATCTTGGGATATTTGAGTCCCTCATATAGTCTCCTATCTGCAACATAGAGATCAAAGAAGATTTAAGAGTCCTATTTCCCACAACTTAAAATGGCAATTTCAGAATATTCATGAGAACTTACATAATCACCAATTTTGCAAGCCATCTACTCTCACTCCCTACCTTTCCTTCATTCAGGGATCATTTCTATACTACCAAATGACACTAGCTCTTCACCTGATTACCTCTTTGAGAAAAGAACACTACTGATGAATGATTTCTCACTGTGTTCTAGAGTTCTTTAAAAACATGTCTGCTATTAAAATACAATATGTGATAATGAATCAATTGGCTTTAATTTTTCAGTTGCTTATATCATGGATTGACCTGAAATACCACAATTAATCTGCTCTAACAAGCATTTATTAAGCACTGATTATATATTAGTAATGTACCAAGAGAAAAAATACAAAGGTGACCAGATACACTTTAGTTTAGAAGTTAGTGTATCAATGATGTCTAGTCATATTTTGTTCTGTTACTAACTTGTTGCTTTGCAACTATAGGGATTTTGATTCTTACGTTTTTCATATTTACTTTTTCATATTTACTTTTTAGTCTTCTTTCCATAGGAAGTGATATTCCATTAGTTACTGCAGAATTTATATACATACTCCTTTTAAATTTCAGGCAAGAAATCTTGCTTATGTGTAACGTTATATGGAAGCACAAAGAAAGAGATGAGGAAGATTCTAGTGAATTGTTTATTTCAACAAAACAACAAAACAACTCCTCCTATCCTCAATCATGGTTAAAAGGCAAACACATGAATTAAAAAATATATATATATGAATTAATATATATATACTTTTTAAAACCTCTCCTTTCTTAGTTAATATAGCCTTACTCACCAATTATATATAAATACTATAGTATGTGTTTATATATATATATATTCTATATAAATACTATAAAGTATGTTTTTATAGACTTTTGTAGGTATAAAGATACTGAATGATCCCACATCACCAGTTGTATTGGAGACGGACGAATCATTTCACCATTTAGGTGAATCATTTGAGATAATCATTGGATTCTCACACAGGGTTGGCTCCAAAGAAGGTGCCTTTGAAAGTCCTGTGTTGTCACATTACCCTGAAGGACCCAAGCCCCTCAGTCACATTACCCTGAAGGACCCAAGCCCCTCACTGACGACGGGCCTAAGGAGATTGTGTCATATACTCCGACCTCTTTGGCATCCCTACTCTCTGAATAACCCTGTCAACAATGTTGAGGCAATTTAAACGTCTCTGTGCAGTACAGTATTCTCTTCCCTATCTATGTATTTCTACATGTTTCTTAATAGCTTAATTACTTTTGAACAATTTAATGTAACCACTACTTAAATTCAGTTGTCCCTCAACAGCCCTAATTGAGCTTCTACCTCAAGCTATTTCAAGTAAACTTCTTTAGCCAATATCTTATTATTTACTATATTTGACCTCTTAGCATTATTTTGCTACTGATAAATTTCCCAAAAGAATATTTGGTATTCTTGCACCTTCCTAAAATAATATTTTCTACTTTTTTTTTCTTTTTGGCAATACAAATTTCCTTGTGTTGCTTCCAATTCTCTGGACATTCTTTCTTAGAATACTTGCAAGGCCCTTTTTCCTTTACGTGTTCATCTTCGTCAGGATTCCCACCCCAACTCTGCTCTGTTCTCATGGCAAATCATCTCCTTGGTAACCACACCCACTCCAACAGCTTAAATTTCATATAAATCTGCTCTCCAGACCACCATCTTGCTTTGAAAATCAACTCACACGTAAATGCCCCAAACCAATCATCTTACCACACAAACAGTACTCAGCATATTTAGAAAGTGTCTGCTTATTTTCATGTGCGGGTGGGCACTGGCCAGATAACAGGGAAAAATAAATAACTAAAAGACACTTAACGGGTCTAATGGAGAAAGAGACAATCAGATACATCAGAAACAATGAAAATTATTATCATATGTTTAGTTCATTATACCTTTTCAGTGCAGCACAGGGTGAGACTACTCAATCCTTAGTATTTATTTATTCTGTTGATTGTTTGCCCTAAACATAGCTTGAACATGTCTGTTTCTTTCTGCCTTGCAAATGGTCTGTTGCAGGAGATACTCATCTCTTCCCTGGGTTATCATGTAGCAGCTTCTTAAATGTTGTTTTCATGTTCAATTTGACACTCCTCTGAATCCACCTCCCAATGTGTTCAGAAAGAGCTCTCTAATATTCCATCATGCCATTCCTTTGTTGAAAATCCTGTAGTGGGGCGCCTGGGTGGCTCAGCTCATGATCTCGGAGACCCGGGATGGAGCCCCACATCGGGCTTCCTGCATGGTAGGAAGCCTGCTTCTGCCTCTCTCACTCCCCCTGCTTGTGTTCCCTCTCTGGCTGTGTTTCTCTCTGTCAAATAAGTAAAAAGAAAATCCTCTAGTACTAATAATCATAATAGCAATTTGTCACGTATTTACCGTGTCTCACACGAGTTCTGAAAGATTTTTCCTTTAATCCTCAGAACAACTTTATTAAGGATTATTATTCTCTTCTATAGATTAAGAAACTGAGACATAGAGGAAATTTATATCATGCCCAATGTCAAGTTGTAGAGCCTGGACATAAACCAGAGAAGGACTGAAATGAAAATTTCTCCCTGATTACCCTTCTACGTAAAATATTTCCATGAACAACCAAATAAATGCCATTTTTGCTATACAAATGAAATATAAATGTTTTATCAACCGTGTAAGCATTTGCAGGATCTTGACACCACACTTAGGTCTCTAACTTGCCGTTTTGAAGTTGCAATTCAGCCACGATGAACTGCGTATCAACCCCCTAATTTCAGGCTTCTCCCTGTGGCATGGCACCCAAACACAGCAGCCTATCCACATGGCTTTCCTCCTGCTGCCCCGGAGGGGTAAGACACTGGGGTTTAGGGAACTGAAGCAGTTACTACTGTAAGCCACAATCCAGAAACCTCCTGTTTGAATTCAGGATAATATAAACAAATGGAGACATTAAAAAGCTGAAGCAATTTTCTCTTTTTCTCTTTCATGTCGACCAATTTTCTCTTTCTTTTTCATGTCAACTTGGATACTGCTGAAGATAGTAAATAATTAGTAAATAATTTTCTTTTTTTCCTGGCATCATTCTTAACCCATGTAGAAAAGGGCCACTTTTTTTTTTTTAAGATTTTTATTTATTTATTTGACAGAGAGAGATCACAAGTAGGCAGAGAGGCAGGCAGAGAGAGGGGGAAGCAGGCTCCCCGCTAAGCAAAGAGCCCAATGTGGGCCTCGATCCCAGGACCCTGAGATCATGACCTGAGCCGAAGGCAGAGACTTAACCCTCTGAGCCACCTAGGCGTCCGAAAAGGGCCACTTTTGAAGGCACATCAGCGCAACCTGATGAGGCTGTGGTAGGTGCTCCGCCATCCTCAGGCTCTGCAGGGTTTCTTTGACCGACGGCTGAGAAGAATAAATCTTAGCCGCTTGTTTGCAGCACCCAGAATGTGCCGCAGTACACGGGTTGGCAATCTTGGCTGTTGGAAATCATTTCAGGTAATAGTCATTTTTCCTTATTTTGCAGGAGTTTTATAGCCCACTAATTACTGTCACTGCTGTTTTTGTTTATGACAACAGATTCTTGCAGAGATCCATCCAGACCATGTACTTAGACAGAATTATGTGGTCCCAGTCTACTGTCTCCTGTCCCCAGCGATGGTGCTGTGCTTGTGGACACATGTCCCAGAATGTGTAGTCACTAGGAGTACACCTTTTCCGTCACTTTCTTTCTTCCTTCTGTTATTTCTGCTCCTTCCTCTCCTCCCTCCTTTTATCTTTTCCCCTTCTTCTGCCCTCCCTCCCTCCATTTCTTTCTTGCTTCCTTCTCTCTGTGTATCATTGGTCCACTCTCTCTTATTTCATGAGAGACAATAGGAAGTTGAACTTTGTAAGATTGGGCACTGAAGGAAAGTCAAAACTTTGAGACAGGCAGGGATAACACTCCATCTCCGTCAGAATCTTATGTGCATCTTATGAAAAGATGAGGCTCCCGTATTTTAGATGAAAAAGACTGAAATTTTTTAAGATTTTATTTATAAATTTGAAAAAAAGAGCACCTATGCATAAGTGGGGGGGAGGGGCAGGAAGAGGGAGAGAGAGAAGTGGGATGTCTGCTAAGCAAGGAGTCCTCATGTGGGCTTGATCCCAGGACCCTGATATCATGACTTGCTGAAGGCAGACGCTTAAATGACTGAGCCACCCAGGCACCCCAAAAGACTGAATGGTTATAAACAAGGTAAGAGAAAGTGAGGAGACATGTAGTAAATTGCCTACTTCTGTTCAGTTTTGCAATATTAGTAGGGACAAAAACACAGAAAAGGGATGCATATATAGTTCTTCAAATATTTTTTTGTTCCGGCAGAATTATCCTTCTATAAATGACTGCCCTATTTATGACTACGTTCTTATCAAAATGTGTATATCAGCAGAATGCAGATGGACCGAAGTCCCACCAACATGGAGCCACAGGTTCTTAACATCTCAATGGTTCACACAGTCTAAATTCAGGATATGTTTAGGCCATATTGTCTGTCTAAATACCTGATGCATAAATATCCCTAATTGGACATTCTACTCTGCCTAAATTTCAGTAAAAGCTGCTCTTATCTTATATTGTATATAGGAAAGGGTTTTAAAGAATTTCAAATTTGTCCCAATTTATTTTGAAAGAATCCAAAATTGCTCTTGAATTATATCATAATTTTCTAAGTCTTAAATGGAGTATTTAAAAATCAGAATGCAGTCTCATTACTTTTAAAATCTGACATTACCAGATTCATATTAGAAAATTAAATTATTCTGCTGTGTTCCATTTAAATTTCACAAAGGTTTAAATATCTTGTTAGAATTGGGGAGGGTGATCTCTAGTAACAGAAAAAGAAGGTGTAATTATTTTATGGTAAGCATTCATTCACACATATTTATTAGGCAAGGCAATATGCTAGGTTTTGTGGTATATCAGAATATGTAAGGCCAAAGAGAAATCTAATCTTAAAATGTGTATGGAAAGTCTACTTTGTGCATACATCATTTTTTAAAAATTTATTTTTATTTTTTCCATAACCCAGCCATTGTATCCCTCCCACCCAGCAACCCTCAGTTTGCTTCCTGAGATTGAGTCTCTTATGCTTTCCTCCCTCACCAGTTCGATCTTCTTTTATTTTTTTCCCTCTCTACCCCCCAGGATCCCATGCCCTGCCTCTCAAATTCCTCAGAGAGAATAATTGTGTTTTTCTGACCGACTTATTTCACTTAGCACAATGCCCTCAAGTTCCACCCATGTCATTGCAAATGGCAGGCTTTCATTCTTTTGATGGCTGCATAGTATTCCATTGTATATATATATATACCACTTCTTTTTTTTTTTTTTTAAAGATTCTATTTATTTGACAGAGAGAAACACAGCCGGAGAGGGGACACAAGCAGGGGGAGTGAGAGAGGGAGAAGCAGGCTTCCTGTCGAGCAGGGAGCCTGATGTGGGACTCGATCCCGGGTCTCCGGGATCATGACCTGAGCCGAAGGCAGTCGCTTAACCAACTGAGCCACCCAGGCGCCCCAAAATACACCACTTCTTTATCCGTTCATCTGTTGATGGACATCTAGGTTCTTTCCATAGTTTGACTATTGTGGACATCACTGCTATAAACATTCAGGTGCATGTGCCCCTTCAGATCACTACATTTGTATCTTCAGGTAAATACCCAGTAGTGCAGTTGCTGGGTTGTAAGGGAACTCTATTTTCAACTTTTTGAGAAATCTCCATAAAGTATTCCAGAGTGGCTGCACCAACTTGCATTCCCACCAACGGTGTAGGAGGGTTTCCCTTTCCTCGCATCCTTGCCAATATCTGTCATTTCCTGACCTGTTAATTTGAGCCATTCTGACTGGTGTAAGGTGGTATCTCACTGTGGTTTTGATTCATATTTCCCTGATGCTGAGGGATGTTGAGCACTTTTTTCATGTGTCTGTTGGCCATTTGGATATTGTCTTTGCAGAAATGTCTGTTCATGTCTTCTGCCCATTTCTTGATTTGTTTTTTGGGTGTTGAGTTTGGTAAGTTCTTTATAGATTTTGAATACTAGCCCTTTATCTGATATTTCATTGGCAAATATCCTCTCCCATTCTGTCAGTTGTCTTTTGGTTTTGTTGACTGTTTCTTTTGTTGTGCCAAAGTTTTTGATCTGATGAAGTCCCAATAGTTCATTTTGCCATTGCCTCCCTGGCCTTCTGTGATGTTTCTAGCAAGAAGTTGCTGCAGCAGAGGTCACAAACATAAGGGACTAAATGAAGAAGGGATGGGATATGATTGTAAAGATGAATATTAAAAAAAGCTTCTAAGGAAGGAATTGATAAGAAGTTGGTTGGAAAAAGAAAAAAAGAAAGAATGTGATGAGGCTGGACTGGAGACTAGAACAAAGCCAAGTGCTAGATTTAGGGTATATTTTTATCTGTGAGAAGAAACTGTATCCCAATGTTTTAAAAGAAGGAAAACTTATAGGTATACAAAAAATAAGCTTAAATACAATGAAGGGATAGAATATGACTAAAACAATGAGAATTGAAAAAGACTTTCTAAATATTGATAATATAATTTTAAAAAGTTAAAATAAGAAAGAGAAAAAAATTTAAAAAAGAGTAAGAAAAATGTAAAATTAAAAAAAAATTAACTTTGAAAGACTAAAGAATCATGGGGGGGAAAACCATGTGATGTATTCCCTTAGTTCTGAAGTTCCATGGTTCTTATTGATCGGTGAACTTGTTCTTGACTGGATGTTCTTGCTGATCTTCTGTGGGAGGGGCCTATTGTACTGATTCTCAAGTGTCTTTGCCCAAGGCATAGTTGCACCGCCCTTGCCAGGAGCCAGGCTAAGCAATGTGCTCAGTTTTGCTCTTGTAGTTTTTGTTCCCTTAATGCTTACCGCACAGCTTTGCAGGACAGGAATGAAGATGGTGGCCTCTCAGTTTCCGGCCCAGAGGAGCGAGAGCCTGGGGCTCCACTCTTCAGTGCACCCTCAGAGAAAAGCAGGCAATCACGCCTGTCTCCCTGGTCTCTGGCCGCACTCTGTGCTCACTCAGCCTGTGACCGGGAGTTTCTATCTCTGGCGCGCAGCCCCATTTGGAGTCTTCAAATCCAGCAGTTTCCTGCAGCGCAATCCCAGGCTGTCCCTCCCAGTGAAGGAAGGAGGGGGGTCTCCCCGGCTCTGCCACTTGTAGGGTCCCTGCTCTAAGGGCAGTGGCCCAACTATGCCTCAGATCACCATTTAAGGGAAACCGGAGCTGAGAGCCCGCTCCTCAGCCCCCTCTCTGCATTGGGCTTTCCCGCTCCTATACCTGGGAGCTCTGTCACACTCAGGCACCCCAGGTCCTTCTGTGATCCCATGGGTCCTGAGACCACATGTCTCAGTGAGGGCTCCACCCCCTGCTTTGTGCTCCGCTGCTCTACTGCTGGCTGGAGGCTGCCTCTCCCCCCCCCCCCCCCCGCAGTCAGTCTTCCCAAATGTCACCTATGGTTCACATCTCCATGCATCTACTTTCTCTGTTCTAGAACTGATTCTCTTCTTCGATCTCCTCTTGAGTCTGTAGGTTTTGTGACTGCTTTGATAACCATCCAGCTGAACTGCTGGGACCTGATGATATCTAGGTCTCCTACTTCTCCTCCATCTTGCTCCTCCTTACCACCTCTTTTTCTTAATCATAAAGTTTACTTGAGGAGACTTGACGAAGACACACAAACAATTCATAACTATATAAGAGCCAAGCAGAAAATTCCAAAGCAGGGTTTTGGCTACTTTAGACCTTGTGAATTAAGTGTCATAGGAAAAAAGAGACTCTATTGACCAAAGATGTTAGAGAAGTCTTTCCAGGAAGGGAATTAAAATGAATTTGATTTGAATGAGGAAAGTAATCCAAAAGGGAAGTAAGATTGATGTGAGAACAGGATTCTGAAAACTCCACATTGGTAGAGAAATGACAGTGGGAAGCTCACATAAGTGTTACTCCCCTTTTGGATTGCCTTCCTCATTCAAATCAAACCCATTTTATTTAATTCCCTTCCTGGAATGTCTTCACCTTGGTTCACAGAGTCTCCTCTTCCTATAAGACTGGCCATGAATGGGTCTCGTTGCAAGTAATAGGTGATTTGCTTCAGAAAGCTGACTCTGTTTTTATAGTGGATGAGCCCAGGTTCTAAGGGAAGGAACAATGTGGACTGGACGTATAAGCCACCTTTTGGGATCATGACTGCTGGAAAAAGTGATTTTTTTCAAACCGGTAATTTTGCATTTGAAAATTTCTTCCATTTTCTACTTTAATGTGATATTTATAAGTCATCTTTTTATAAGTTTTTTTTAAACGATTTTTTATATGTCTCTCATCTTTATATAAATCTCTCAGCTTTTCTCTCATCTGAAGTGTTAGCAAGATTTTTATTTTAGAGAGACTGGGAGAAAGACAAAGGGCAGATGGCAGAGGGGGAGAGAGGGACAAGCTGACTCAGTGCTGAGCACGGAGCGTAGTGTGGGGCTTGATCCCAGGACTCAGAGATCATGACCTGAGCTGAAATCTAGAGTTGGATGCTTAACTCCCTGAGCCACCATGGCACCCTGAGTATAATCTTTAAATACTGAATCAATGAACCACTCCCCAAACCAGTTAGAAGTAAATAACAAAAATTGAGGAGGAATGATAGGTGGAAGGCAGAACTGATGAGAAGAGTATATTAAATAATCCCAGAAAATAAGGATTGTGGAGGTTTAAAATACCTGAACAATCTGAAGTTCACAAAGACCATTTCAGTACTTTTTCATTTTTTTTGTCAGTCTTAAAAAGTCTTTTAAAGACATGAAATGTTAAATTTTCCTTTCTGCCATAGATATTTCTATTCTTTTTTAGTGTTTCATTTCATTCTTAGTGCTTCAGTTCCTGTTATTAATTTTTTCTAATGTAAAATAACAAAAACTATAGTATCTCCTGTAACTCCTGTTTCCTTGAATTCCTTATGTATAAAGTTTTTATTAAATTTCTCTTTTCTCTCATCATTTTATTCTATTTGCAACTTGACACATTTCTATTCCTGGTCATTTTTTTTTTTCCTCCATGGAAGAGTTAATTGAGTCACTGTCTTTCCCTTAAAAAAAGGCTTTTACTTAAGGTGAAAAATGTTTTCTAAAAAAAAAACAAAAATACATTAGAAAATTATACATATTCTCTTGATACTAAGACCAGGAGGATAATAATGACAAGAGTTACACACAGTCATATCTTGTACAATTATTCTAGGACATGTGTAGGTTTCTAACTGAACTCCTCCACTCTTATCCTAAACTTTTAGTCCCATGATCCTCTGAGGGCAAGGTCCGTTGCAAACAAATATCCCCACTTTGATAAATTAATACTAAACCCTCTTAGCTCTTTGGGGATGTAGTTTTATTGGAAAGGAAATTGGCCTTGTTTATTGCCTTTCTTTCTTCTGCTGCCCTGAGTGGATTTTAATGCTGGTGAAAATGAGATACTGGCAGGGACCAGGATTAAAAAAGGGAGGATATTGGGCCCATTTCCTCCTCTGACTCTGCCAAGCCAATTGCACTCTTGTAAGTAACCTTCCTGCTCCTCAGACTTGAGCCTCTCCTGTGCGGAAAATTAGGACACCATCTGAGGAGGTCCAGGATGCAGACAACTGTCCACTAGGGACCAAGCTAAGAGCGGTAAACCAATTTCCACTTGTGAACAATGCCAGGACGCAAGCCACACGTCTCCCATGGTGACGCCGTGTAGCGCGCCATTAACCCACTGTGCCACTTAGCAGCTTCCCTCTGCTTGCTGTCTTGTGAATTAACATCGCCGCTGCCACCACACCAGGCCCGGGCTTTCTTTCTGCACGGAGGGCAGCTGAATGAATAGCGGTTCTCTGTACCAAGTGATCGGGCTGCAGCACTTTCACGTTTTCAGCTGAAAGCAGTAGCGATTTGCCATTCAGTCCTATCTTATCATCATCATTAAGCTGGGAAATCACAATTTGAAGGCTCGTTGCAATGGGCTGTCAACCCGGTATCTTGTAATTTTAATATGTCTGTACTTAATAATTAATTGCTTTAACTCAGTAGGTGGGATCTGAATTTGGCTCTCAAATAGAAATCCCTCTGAGCTGAAATATTCTTTGAGATTCCAACATCTTACAAAACTCTCCCCTCAATCAGCCTCCGTGCCTTCTTATTTAAATGATCTGCCATATAATGAAATCTGGATCAAAAGCTCCAAGCTTAAAATATACAACAAAAAGCTGCTTCTGGGTGAAGAGTTTGGATCCAAATCAAAACGTTTCTGTGCTCTGGCCATTATCACATGCAGTTAACTGCTGGGAAATACTGATGTTCAAAAGATAGAGGGGGAAAAAGGCACCTGCTTTCTCACGCTGGTATATGTTTGTCGTCTTGATAAAAATGCAAGGCAGCATATGCAGAAATCGTGCAGAATCACCATTCACATGGTAATTCCTTTGTATTTGAATAATTTCTTTTCAGGTGCTGAACTGAATGCCAGACTCTGGGAGGATTTGAGCATCTCCCTGCCTTAAGTTCTTCCATGAGTATATTTTAGTGTCTGGCTCACTTTTTGATCAAAGAAAACTACTTTGTCAGGTCTTCAGAATGAAGGTGCTGCCCCTTGATTTTCCTGGATCACAAGCCATAATATGGAAAGGTTCCTCCTATTTTGTCTGATGAATATTACAGTCTAGCCAGGATATCAACTCTCTCATTCTCTTTCAGCCCAAATCTCTGGTCTAATCGACTTAACAAGTAGGAGAGTATTTGGGTAGACTTAAGGATGCCTACCACAAGTCAAACCTGTGATGAATGACATTTCACCATGCAAACTCCAATTATACTCTGCATTTCCTTAATACTAGGGGCAAGGGCTGCTTGTTCTGCCTGTACCTGCCTGATAGTGAAATTCGTGAACTCTGAGCATTAGTCTTCTCTATCTAAATGCTTAAGATTTTTCCAGAGTTATTCTGGGAGTTATTCTTTAGAAACTCTGAAGATTATATTGAAAACAAGAAAAAACTGTATATGTAGAAGGTTGTCAGATAATACACAAGAGATGGCCTGAGGGCTTAATCTCAGATTTATTTATAATCAGATACTAATGTCTTTAGTCTGCACAGTTAACCTGGAGCTCATGTCGAGAAGGATAGAAAGTATAAGTTGTTTGAGAAATCAATATTTGTTATTTGGGTAGAAGGTATGGATATCACACCTAAAGCCCTCTGACCTCCCCTCTGACCCAAGGACACCGCTTAGGATTAGACCTATGGTGAAGTGCATCTAGTAACCAGATGATGAAAAACAGCATTTTGAAATTGAAATACATACTGGTTTGTCTTAAACTCATCAAGAGCTCCTTTCAGACAAGTCATCTTAAGTCCCAAAGACCCATCAGATGGAGTCCAGCTGTTCTTGTTCTATAGTAAACACCTTTATGGTGATAGAGTGTTAAAATGTCATCATACTAACGTATCTGGGATTTTAAATCTTCCTCTGTAAGGTTTAATGTCTGAGGCTGTCTATTCAATGTACTATACCACCAACAGGGCAGTGGACCTGTCTCTACCTGGGCCTCAAAAGCAAAACTCACTGGCTTCAGCTAGAGATGGCTAGTGGGCTACATCTAAGAGGTGGTGACTTAGAGCCGGCCATACCAGTTCGTGAGCAGCGATTGTCAAATTCTCAGTACTCTCGTGAGCAGTTTGTTAAACAAAACCGTTATTAAAATTTAAATTATATGAACATATAAACTAGTCCTAAAAACAAAATATATACACCTGAAATTCATCAATTCCTATTTCACTACGTTTTGCTCTTATATATGTTCTTCAAGGTGTTTATTCCAACTTGTGTCTCTGCGATTGGTGTACATATATATGGATATATATACATATTTGGAATCACATATATGTGTAATAACTCACCATGTACAACGGTGTGTTCATGTGCAGCACAATCTCTTTCCAGTTCTGCTTTCGGTGATAACACCTTGATGGCTGGGAATTTGCATGGTGGGGGGTCTATACACAGACATTAGCAGACACTAAAATAAAGACATGATTTATAATGTGGATCATCTAGACCATGGATTGGCAAACCTTTCTGTGAAAGGCTGAATACTAAACATATAAGACTCATTGACCATACAGGTGATCTTTGATGCAATGATCTGACTTTGGAATCCTAGACAATACAGAAGTGAATGAGCAGGACTGCGCTCTAATAAAATGGTATTTATAAAGCCAGCCTGTCAGCCCACTGGCCATGGTTCATCCTAGACCAGAGAAAGTAACAGAAAAGTGTTAACTGTGCAGACTAAAGTTGAAAGTGTGCTTATTTGTAGCCATTACATAATGAATTGAACAAAATCTTGTGAAATTACTCTTTTGGTGCTTGAAAGTAGTCAGTAAAAACGTGGGTCAAAAAGTCTGAAGCAAATTAGTATCACCTGACTCTACCCAAAGAGGAGAAATTTGGGAATCATTAAAAGTAATGCAACAGATTGAAATGCATCACATCTGTTTACATCCATGAGCTCATAACAATAAGGTGATCTATACGGATGCTAGGCAGCTGACTGGTTATTTTGAAAATTTCCATATAATGGAAAATAATCAAGATGTTATTTTTCCTAATCTTTTGTGTATAAACTATACTTTAGGGTGGAAAACTACTTTGCAAGGTGACATTTTCTTCCATAGGCTTATTTCAGCTAACAAATGAAGAAATGATATAATGTCAAGATTTTTTTAAGTCATATTAAATTAATGGATCTAGGCAATTATCTTAAACAGCTAAAAACAAAACAGAGAGAGACAACTGGTACTATGTAACTCTTGATTTGATTATATAATACCATCTATAAAAACAAATCACCCAATCAAACCTGAATGTGATCAGACCACTAGGTCTAACTATCAATTCATAAAAAATAAAAGGGGCAGAAGAACATATTAAGCACGTCGTGGTTAGGCAATTAGTAAAATCCAGAATGTGGCAAACTCTATAAGAGGACTGATTCAATTTCTTAAACAATAAGATCAAAAAAAATTATGAAGAGATATAATTAGAGGGATGGAAAACCATATAATTGAAGATATCTGAAAAATGAATCATCCGATTGCAAAGTTAAGATCTTAATTGGAGGGGTGCCTGGGTGGCTCAGTTGGTTAAGCGACTGCCTTCAGCTCAGGTCATGATCCCGGAGACCTGGGATCAAGTTCCATATCGGGCTCCCTGCTCCGCGGGAAGCCTGCTTCTCCCTCTCTCACTCCCCCTCCTTGTGTTCCCTCTTTGGCTCTGTTTCTCTCTGTCAAATAAATAAAATCTTAAAAAAAAAAAAAGAGATCTTAATTGGATTACATTTTGAGCAAATAAATTGGGGGAATGTGAACAATGAGTGATATTCAATGATAAACAATTATGTTTTTATATTTTAGGTGTAATAATGATATGTTTATAAAAACAAGTACCTGACTTCTAGAGATAGATTCTGAAATGTTTACAGATTACATCATATAGAGCATGAAATATTTTATATACACATATAAATATCTATGTGTGGTTTTATTTTTTTTTTTATTATTATTTTTTTTTAAAGATTTTATTTATTTGACAGAGAGAAACACAGCCAGAGAGGGAACACAAGCAGGGGGAGTGAGAGAGGGAGAAGCAGGCTTTCCTGCCGAGCAGGGAGCCCGATGTGGGACTCGATCCCGGGTCTCCAGGATCATGACCTGAGCCGAAGGCAGTGGCTTAACCAACTGAGCCACCCAGGCGTCCCTATGTGTGGTTTTAAAATACTCAAGGAGAAGGAGAAAGTATAGTTAAATACTGAATGATGAGTGACCTTAGGTTGATAATTATTATAACTGGATGATGGATGCATAAGCATTTATGATGCTATTTCCTTTGTATATTTAAAATATTCTAAAACAAAATAGAAATAAGTAGGGTGCAGACTCTAATGCTCTCATAGTGTTAGGCTTCTTATTGCCGTCTGATCTTGAGGATAGATTTTCTTAAGCTAGTGCTAACATTTTCAATACTGTTCAAAGTGTTGTTAAGCAGTCATAAGACACATCTCAATTTTGTTCATTCTTCTGGTTTCTATAAAAACTGTTTAATACCTTACCCTCTTTTTTATTTTTTTTTTTTTTTCAAGACCAATGGAAACAAAACTTTTTTTTTTTTTTTTTTTTTTT